>OZ030013.1:2452500-2595000 GCA_964023405.1 Apodemus agrarius
CTTCAGTTCAAATTTGATTCCAGAAACTGGTGCAATTTCTTACTCTTTTGTGTGGCCACAGGCAGAGGAAAATATGATACATTGGGGGATTTTACAGTAGAGCTGTGTTTAGTTTTAATTTTCCTGCATTTTAAAATAAACACTTTGACCAAAGCATGTTTGATCTTTGCAAGAAGGAAGTATACATTGTGAAGGAATGTGCAGAGGTTGGGTATGAAAATGGGGTTGTGACTCACAGCTGCAGGCAGAGGAAAAAAAAAGGCGTCGTAGTGTCAGCCAGAGGTGTTCAGTCTAATAATTCAAGCTGTAAACTGTATCCCCTAAAATTACCTACATAATAAATCATTGAGAGAAGAAAAAAAGTTTAGACTGAAAAGTGTAAGTGAAATAAAATCCTCAGGGGAGTACACTGCTGGGACCTATTACAATGGTATGAAATTATTTTGTCCAAAACTTTTAGAATTAGAATAATGGTCAAAATTGCTCTAGCACAGTTGATCTTTCCCCCCCCCCCCTGGCATAGATTTCAACACATTTTAATATACCCTATCCCAGAAATGGGTTTGCTTTTTTTTTCCTCTCTTAATCACACAGCCAAACTGTTTTATGAGATTTCCCATCTATTAAGACAATTTAGAGGGAGGGGTCAAAATAGCTTTGTGTTTAAAAAATCAGTTACAGCTAAATTATCAAATACATATCGAGAATAATAAAGGCAGCCTTCACTCTGAAATTCCCCTAGGTTCCTGTCTCATATTTCAGTGTTGCTCATAGGTACCAAAGAAAACACTAAATTCATGAGAGCTGGTAAATTAGCTTGCCTACACTCAGTGCTTCACTGGAAAACTCCGACACTGCGGTTGGTAAAGCCAGTGCCAAAGCCTACAGACTTGAGAAATGAGACCATTTGGGGGATAGAACGCACCAGTTTGGAGAAGAGCTATGAAGAGGTTGGGTGCCCAGAGAAAAGATGCAATTGTCAAGGGGAAGTTTAAGGACAAGAACATATAAGTCCTCGAAACAATAAGATTGAGGAAGTCAAGAAACAGTCTTGCCAAAACCATATTGAAACAATTTATTTTATAGGATCCCCCTACATTTCCAGAATTAGTGAGCAGAGCCACTCTGAGAAGACGGACTGTTCTTGACGGCTCTTGCGGCGCTCATGAACACTGAGAAGGAGAAAAAGTAAAGCTAACACAAGTCTCTGTTGCCTAGGCGTTTCACATGAAACTAAAAGGAGGGGACAAGAATACACAAAAGGAAGGCTGACTCCAGAGAAGTTTGCAATAAAGATTAACTGGAAAAAGGAAGTCCACAGCAATTAAAACCTCTACCCTGGCTCATTAGTATTCATGACCGAATGTCCAGTTCTCCTGTTTATCTTTCTCGCAGGATCAATATCCTAGCAGCGGCGTGGGCCTGGGAGGAGCCCGAGTCCGGCCCTGCGTGAGTCTGACCTTTCGCGCCCTCCCTACAGGTCAGAGCATCCTCAGAACCACCGGCCAGCGCGGCCGCGCTCATTAAATCCACCATTCATAGACATGCGGGGAGTAGTGGGATTGGGGAGGGGGAGGGGGCGACAGGCCAGGGAAATGGGGCTGGAGACAGTGGACAGACAGAACTAGCCAACTCCAAAGGATTCAGGAAACCACACTAATCGCTGTGGGCCCACTGGGCCCAGAGGACAAAACAAAGCAAGAAATCCAGTGCAGTATGTACCAGGGCTGCCTGCATCCAGAAGCTGGCTCTGCTCTCGGGCAGCGGTTTTGTTGGCACGGCAACAAGTTTTGGATTTTTACTGGAAAGTAGCAGTAAAAACCCTTTGCTCCCATCAAAGGGACCTCAATGCCCACTTGCAGTTGTACCGGGTCAGGAGTGTTCCAGCCATCTCCAGGCCTTGGAGAACAGTTAAGAGAGAGAAGCTTGGAGAAGCTTCAACTACTACGATTATCTCTGCTGCTATTAACGTTATTTCCATCTCCATCTGCTTCCTTCTGTAGAGACGCTGCTCCATTCTGCTCTCCAGGTCCACTGACTTAGCATCTGAGGTTTTGGGGGACTAGGAGTTGGGGGAAGAAGAGATTAAGGCAAGGGTTATGGGGTGGAGTACATCGGAGAAAAAACTACTGCCTGCCACCACACAGATACACACCAGGAGAGTAGAGAGCGCAGCAGGTGGGTAGACAGACAATCTAGCCCACCACAGCCCCTGGTAATCGACCTAGAGATGCCAACTGCAGGTAGCCCCCCATCACCCACCCACCCTCATTTCCCCAATCCTCCCACCCCGCTGCTGTCCCCATCTCAACCGGAGAGTCTATAGATTCAAGAAATGGGCCTCACCTATATGGCCAGGCAGTGGTTCCTCCAAGGACAATAAGGGGGGTGAACACCCGGTTACTGGTCTTGTGCCACCCACGCGCATCTGTGCAGCCTCAGGTCCTTCCCACCCATGAGCGAACCGGTGGTGGCGAGATTCGGAAGCCACAGGAGGTGAGCATATGAGTGGATGATGTGTATTGGCATAGGAGTGCGAACGGCGTGTCTGTGTGGGTGCGCGGCCGAGTAAAGGGACTCCCGCAAAGCCTGCCTAAAGGCTATGTTAAGCCAGGTGGGGCTGGAGGAATGCTGGACCCAAATAGGGAGAAAAGCAGAAAGCAGAAGGAGAGGTCAAGTGTTACTTCTTCAAAAGCGTTTCTGCCCTGAAAACAAAAGAAAAACCGGTTGGGGGCATGCTTAGTGACCCCAGTGCCCAAAGTTAGCGTCGTGCATCTTGTGGAGGCGGGGCAGCAGAAGGAGGACCCTGGCCGGGAGTTCTCCTGCCAGAGGTTTCCGCAGTGGCCATTCAGAGGCGACAAGGGCCCTTTTGCCCCTACTGACCCCCAGCCTTGACCATGAACTCCGACTCTTGGGTTGGGCTGTCCTATAATCAGCTTTACAGGTGGTCTCATTTGTTAACGTCCTACTCTTATCGTCATGGCTGCCTTCACTTCCTCAGGGACCCAGCGGGATGGGTTGAGATTTTGTGATACTTGGCCACTCGAATCTAGTCTGGAAAGATCTAGATCCCCCTCCCCGTCACCAAATTAAAAAGCCCAGCAACTCTCAGCGGAGGCGGGGGCGGGGGGGGGGACGGTGCGGGGGGGGGTGCGTTGAGAGAGAAGGGAAGGAGCATGACATTTCTATGGTCTTAGTTCTGAGCTGCTGGTTAAAAATAGAAACCTTTTATTTTGACTTGTCTGCTGAGGTACTCATGAATGTAGAGCTGCAAATTTCTGGGGCATCAGATTATAACCAACCCACAAGTATTTACTGAACCTGCTTGGATCCTGAGAAGAGGATTCCATGCACGTCCGTATTTCAACATTTTTTAAAAATTTAAAAACCTATCTGAAAGTTCAACCAATTCTTAGTGAGGTGTTTGTTATTCTGAGGCCTTTATTTCTTAACCTTTGGAAGTGGGCCTAACGCCCCTGGAATTATTTCTGACATAATTTAGGGGATAGTAGGATTTGAGTCTCCATTGCATACTTGGCAAATCTCTGCATGTCTCTGGTCTCCTGTGCTACCAATGAACTCAACAGTATTGAGACACACTTACCCTAGACCCACCAACCCAGGCAAGATCACGTTGGATGGCCCAGGCCGTCCTAGCCTAATGCAGCGATGCTGGCAAATAGCACGGAGCCAGCAGAAACCCGAGCTCCCGGTCCAGCCTGTGATCTGCCCTTGATCTCAGGGTTTTGTGCGGAAGGAAAAAAAAAAAAAAACACTTGAGACTGAAAACATCCGTCTGAAAAAGAGACAAAGGGGCTAGGGGGTGGGGTGGAGGAAGAGCCAAGGTGCCTGCAGAGGGGAGAGGAAAGAGGCCCAGGCAGCTAGGGATGGTGTGCGGGTACCAGGGTGGCGTTTTCTCTACTGGAGTCCCGCGGTATCCGGACTGTAACTGCCTCCCCTCGCTCTTGCCGCTAGCAGAACTGACACGGCCCCTGAGCTGGGAATAACCTCCTCCCTGCCGGGGACTTCGGAGGACATCACTGAACTGGGAGAAGCTGATACCCATGCCCGTTATCCTTGTGGCCATTAATAATGCAGCGAGGATCACGATAATTAATAATAATAATGATGGGTCTCCCGGGGGAGCTCCAGCTGCCTCCGGATAAAGCGAATCTCGTGGTGAGAGGGACTTATTCGGTGGCGAATGGAGGGAGTTGAGCGCGAAGGGGAGCAGACTTCTGCTCCATGAAGTTCAAGTTGACAGCGGTGGCAAGCAGAGACGGCCAGTCCTCCCGACGCCGCAGCGACTACAACACAGCTCTCGGGCCCCGAGGGAAGCCAGGACCAGCTTCAGCTATGAGGCTCTGAAGTCAAGGCAAGGGCTGGTTAGCATTCAGGCCCATTATGAGTTGGGGTGAAGGGGAGGGAGGGAGGGAGGGCTCGGACATCTCCACTCAACCACCTATCCCCGCTCCCAATCCCATCATTGCCAGGCTCTTGGGCTCAGGCGCCAAACTGCTGCACCCTTTATGTACAGCGATTCTGGCATCTTCGGCACTCTTTCGAACGTATGCTATCTTCCTCTTCTCATTCGCCTCCGGAAATTCGGAGGGCTAAGAGAAAAGCCAAACAGAGAAACTGGACCAAGCCGTCGGGTTGATGACTCCTGTGGACAAAGCCTAGAGGCGAGAAGGGCTAGAAGCCATTTTGCTAGAAAGCCTTTCCCAGGGCCTCCATCGGTCCTAGGGTGGAGTAGGAAAGCACTTTTAGGATGATGGTCTTCCTAGCCCACACTCCCTGCACGTTTTATTTTTCTGCAGAAAAATAACAATAGCGCCATAGACTTACAGCGAGCTCCCCAATAGATTTAAAAAGCAATTGCACTACCTTGACCCTCTTTTCCTCCCATGCTCCATCAAAGAAGGCCTCCAAGCCTTAAGTTGATGCTGAATTTGTCCCTCTGAGTCCTCCCTCCCCCCTTTTTTTAAAGATTTGTGGTATCTCAAAACTATACTTCCCAGCCCCACAATGAAAAAGGTTAAAAACATTTGAGTAGGTCCATTTTCTTATTGCCCACCAAATGAATATTTAATCTGATTCTTTTGCCTGCTCCCCCAGGGGTAAGGGGCTCGGCAAAAATCCCTAAATGATTTTTCTCACAGCTTATAGTGTGCTCAATGAATTCTCCCAAGGCTCAGTAACATGTGCCAATTATTCTAATAATTTTGCTTAATATTATTAGGGGTTATAAATTTGATTTTAATAGAGGGTTGATTGCTTCCGAAATTGGCGCTTAGCTCGCGGGCCGCTGGGGAGGGCGAGTCTGGCACTTGTCACCCGGAAAGTATCACAAGCAGGCACACAAATCAGCCTGTATGGATGTTCGCTGGTCACTGAACAGGTAGCATGGCCTGTGGGAGGTGAGTGTTGACTCCTTCCCAAACATCCCTTGGGCTATCATGCTTGGCCCTGTGGCTCAGCCCGGAGCAAAAAAAAAAAAAAAAGTAGAAAACAAAAACAAAACCACACACACACACACACACACACACACAACCACTACCGGCTTCCATCCATTTGCAGCTGACTCAGCATGCCCTGGGCTGCACAGGCTCATCCGGTGGAACAGTTGGAGCCTCTGAAGCTCCCTCCCCTGGGAGCAGCTCCCCCAATGCTCAGGGCCCATTGGAGCTACAGGGACACCCTGTGAGAGGGAAGTCTTGATAGTTCAGGAACTAAAAAATAATTTCCTCCTGCTCTAGCCTCTTATTACTAAAATGTTTGCTTTCTTTACAGCATCTTGTTTGGGAACTCACACCAACTTCTGTGGGGGCAGGGTAGCACAGTGGCAAAGGTTCCAGAAAACTCTACCCCTATTCACTTTCACCTGGCAACATCAGCCTTAGTATATGTTATCTTATTTTGCTGCGTTCTTTCCTTCAGAGTAGATGTATCCCTATCTATGATGACAAAAAAAAATTAAAACATATCCTATTTATTACTTTCCCTTGAGCACCACTGCAGAACTACTTAAGGTAAACAGGATTTATTGAGCAAGCTCTGCTTAAAATATCGAGGGAAAAAAAACGAGCCCTTTAAACTATAATCACTGGGCCAAGTTCAAAAACAAAGTACTCAGCTCAGTTTTAAATGTGCAATTAAAAATAACTGTACCTCAGCTTTTCAGAGGGAGGGAGGGAGAGAGGAAGGGGGCAGGGTAGGGGAAGAAAACAAAGAATAAGGAAATGTTTAGTGCTCTTAAAGCCAGCCCAAATAGCTGAAAGAAAGAAAGGCATTCCCTTAGATAATGGAGCCATTAGACACTCTGAAGGTTCCTGCGCCATTCCTCAGAGGGGCTTTCCAAAAATTTAATTCATCCTCAGCTACCAAACAAAAGGATGTAGAAAATAATTTTGAGACTTTCTGCCAAAGGGGCAGTTTGGTCCATTCTCTATGCATAAATAGACCTTCCTCCAAAGAATGCAAGGTGGCACTTCCCCCCACACTCCCAATCTACACCCATGTCAAGCCTCAAGCTGACTCCTTCCCAGTCTCTTCAATAACTCTGCTAAGGGGGAAAAAGTATGTTCATGCAGTTTCAACACATTTTATTATATTTCTGTATGCATTACTCTCAAAACATCACAAGAAATGATCAAACCACTTAAACCTTCAAATAAAAAATCTGAAACAGTTTATGCCCACAATTGTACATATTTATAGTTAAGAAACATTCTTTATAAATATTGTTTCCTCTGTAGCAAGTTAATACCATAATTTAATTACAAATGGATAAATATGGTAACGGATATTTACAGAAGGGTGTTATTTCGGAAAAAGCTAACGGCACAACGTTTACTCCCACCCCCACCCCCACCCCCAATCTTTCATACAAGAACTAACAAATCGAACTCGCAAAAGCACTGAAACATCACATGTAAACCCAGCTAACAGAAAAAATACATTCACAAGCGTTGTTGGTGGTGGTGATGTGTGCTATGGGTTGGTATGTTGAAGAAACAGAAGGGAGACTTTGGCACGGCTCATATTTTCCAGTCTATAGTCGCATGAAGTTTACAATCAAGTTGCCTCATTTAAAAAAAAACACAATATTTAATACCACAATACAAAATAAACCATTTTCTTCCACATTACTTAAAAAAAGAAAAGAAAAGAAAGAAACCGGGTAACTAAAAGGAAAAAGAAAAGGCTCATCACTTGGGGAAAGGGAATGGGAGAAAGGCGGGAGGGAACGCAATCCGAAGTTTACAAATGGACAAACTTCTATCCACCAATAAGCCATTAAAATCACCGTGGAAAAGGAAGGAGTCCGCTATGTACAGTTTGTCAAAAAGACTGGGAAGCATGTGAGAAGGAAAGTGGGCTGGGGATTGCTAGGGAAGTTTGGCTCGATATTTTTGTGGTTTACTTTCTTAAAATTGTTTATGTTTTCAACTTCAGAGATACAGAGAGATTTTGCTTTTCATGCCTAGTTTTTTTTTCTTAAAAAAAAAAAACTTTAAAAATTCCTTCTGCTGGTAATTTTTTTCACCATAAAAATCAGATTCATAATTTTAACAAGACGATCCTAAAGTGCCCTCGGTGGGTTTGGGGGAGGGCGACGGTGGATAAGGGAACACGGAGTGGAAGAAAGGCCTGGCCCCTTCACACGTACCATTCATTGAAGTTAGAGGAGAGACCGCTATGGCCTCCGGCTGCCCCGCTGCCCCCTCCAGAACTGCCGCCGCCCCCGCCGCCCGCCCCGCCACCCGCCCCGCCGCCGCCGGCCGCCGAGCCCCCTCCAGAGCCGCTGCTGCCAGAACCCGCGCCTCGGTGCACTGCGGACACCGCGGCCGCTGCTGCTGCAGCCGCCGCTGCTGCTGCCGCCGCTGCTGGGGACAGGTTGGAGCTGCTCTGTGGCTCTGCGCTGGGGGACACCAACCCCGGGGGTGTGGACGACTCGTAGCCAGAGCTGGCAGCCGGGGAGGACTCGGAGCCCTGAGGGGAGGACTCATGGACCTGCAAGACAAAAGCCGGGAGTGGGGACCAGAGGGGACTGGGTGTGAGTGCAGCTGCTGTGAGGCCGGGTCCCCGAGCCGAGAGCACCCCAAGGGTGTCTCGGCCCCTGGAGACCCTCCCAGGCCCTCTGGGAGCTGATGCTCCAAGTCGGCCTAGCCCTCCCGGCTACTGCAGTGGTACCTTCATGTGCTTCCGCAATGAGCTGGGATGCGTGTAGGACTTGTCGCACATCTTGCAGAGATAGGGCTTATCTGAGGTGTGGACATGCATGTGCTTCTTCCTGTCGCTGCTGTTGGCGAAGCGCCGGTCACAGCCCTCGAACTCACACTGGAAAGGTTTCTCCCCTGTGGATTGCAAACAGGGTGCTTGCTATGGGACACCAAGGACCCCAAAGTCCTCACCAAGGCTGCCAGGGTACAGAGTAGAGGGCAAAGGGCAGAGGGCTAAGACTCTGAAACAGGTTGTATACCCCCATTAACAGATCCTATCGTTTATTTCATAATTATGAAAATAAACTTCCCTTCACACTGACATCTATCTCCTTAAATTTCTAACGAATTTCGGGATGCCCCTGTTCGCCTTTCTACAGAGCTTTTTTTGGATTCCCAGCTCTCTAACAAGTTGGTGTAGATATTGAGAAGCTGTTATTTTGACAAAATATTTGGGGCATTATCAAAATCACACAGGCGGCTGGGCTGCTGTCGCTTCCTCTTTGAGGCCAGTAAGCAATCATATTTGGAGATGCTGTGAGCTTTTTGGAGACTGGGATATGGAGACTGACTGAGCCAGTACTTATCATCCAAAAACTCTGCAAATTGAGTTAAATAAAATCCTAGTATAATCGACAGTCTTTTTTTTTTTTAATGGAGGTGGAGGAAGTAAACGAGAGATAAGGTCGTCTTTTAACGATTGTACCTCTCCGCAAATGGGTTAGGGGTTGGAGTCAGGAAAACCTTTCAGAATCTCCCTGTTTAATTTTCTGGCGGTTCCTACATCCTGTTGCCAGAATTCCAAATGCTTGGAGTCATTTAGAGGTGTGAGAACTCAAACGTCGTTCCACTTGGAAAGGGAACCAGTTAACGTTAAATTCCATTAGCACCTAAACTGTTTTTTAAAGACAACCGCTCAGACACAGGGCATTTCATGCAAATAAATTTCTCAAATTTTAAACCTTGTTAAAAGCTTGTCTCGCACCTCGGCTCCCTCCCTTCCCAAAAGAGAACAATAGGCCGCTGGCTCATCCCGACTTCGGAGTAAATATTGACGAGGGAAGTTGCTAAAACATTTGGCTTTCTTTTAGCAAATCGTCTTTAGCGATTTTGGCTGAGACCTGGTCGAAGATGAATAATCTGAGGTAAGAGACTAGTTCTTTTGAATCTCTCTCCTCTCACGATCGCCCTGCAGAGCGGTACTGCCTGGGGCTCTGGTTGGCCCAAGCGAGGGTCGAAGTTGGTAGTCACAAACCCTCTGGTGCCCTTTAGAGAATTTCACAAACTGCTGACAAACCACCGTCAGTCCCCTGCGACCCACCCCAAGATAGGCTTTTAAAACACTTTTTAAATGAGAACCGCTTTATAGCTTCGGCTCACACCAGATTCATTTAATGGGAAACAGTCAGTCCCTAGAAGGGAGTTTGGATCCTGTGTAAAAGAAATGGGAAAGTACGAGCCTCTGAGAAACAGACAATCCACTCAGGGCAGAAAAGCTCATTCAGACAAGCTGGCAAAATCCTTGCTGGGTTCGCTTCCCGGACATCGAGCTAGAGCCGAATTGTTTTATTTTGTGCGCTCTATTTAGAATGGAAATTATTCAGCAGGACGGGCGGGTGGGGGGTGGCAATCGCATCACTCCAAGCATTTGGTTTTACGCTAATCATTTAAAAGTTCAATTTCCGCACATGGAAAAATCCCAGTCCAATAATACTCTTACCATCCTCCAACAAAAACAAGCCCTAGCTGTCCTGCACTCTCCCATTCCAGGTCTCTGGCTGATGGTTAGCCCCCCAACGCAAACACACACGCGCGCGCGTACACACACACACACACACGCTCAGTCTGTAAATTTATTTCTCCTCGAGGTGCCTCTTCCTACTGCAGACCCACGATTACCTGTATGAGTTCTTTTGTGGATCTTGAGGTTCTCGGAGCGTGCGAAGACCTTGCCACAGCCCGGGAAAGGACAGGGGAAGGGTTTCTCGCCCGTGTGCACGCGGATGTGGTTGACCAGTTTATATTTGGCCTTAAAGGGTTTGCCCTCGCGTGGACACTCCTCCCAGAAGCAGACGTGGTTGCTCTGTTCAGGGCCGCCGACGTGCTCCACAGAGACGTGGGTCACCAGCTCGTGCATGGTGCTGAAAGTTTTGTTGCAGCTTTTCTTGGGATTGCTTAGCTGCTCCGGGTCGATCCACTTGCAGATGAGCTCTTGCTTGATGCACTGCTGCCGCATGTAGCGGAAAAAGGCACCAGGGTGGTGGTGGTGGTGGTGGTGATGGGCTGCAGCCGCTGCCATGTTCATCCCCATGTTCATATTCATAGGGCCGTACTGGTTGTGGAGCTGCGCCGCCGAGTAGGGGTCGGTCCGCGGGCTGGCCACTTGGCGGTATTGCTCCGAGCGCCCGAACACCTCGCCCGGAAGCCCCAGGCGCATTTGCCCATTGAGCACATTCTGCGAGGCGTGCGGCCCGTGCTGCTCCGGGAGGCCAGGGAAGAGAAGGTGGCCCTGCGCGTCCGAGTGCGCGTGGTGCAGGCCGCCGGCGCCGGGTCCGAAGAGCCCGTGCTGGCCGCCTCCCGGCGCGGAGTCCCCGAAACCCCGGCTGCGGAACAGGAAGTCCCGGGTGGAATTAAAGGGAGGCCCGGAGTAGGAGCCAACATGCGCGGCGTGGGGCCCTAGAGCTGCGGCCGCAGCGGCCGCCGCAGCCGAACCCGGGTAGGCGCCCGGACCTTGCGACGTGAATGCCGAACTCTGGCCAGGAGACAGTTCGTGTGCCCCGGGGTTGAGCTTGAAGGCGCCCATGTGCGCCGCGGCCGAGTCCACGAAGCCGTTCTGAGCCGCCGCCAGGCTCAGCTCGCGGTCCTGCATCTCGGCCGCCGCTGCCGCCGCGGCCGCAGCCGAATGGTGGTGGTGGCGCGCGAAGCTGCCCACCCCGATGGCCGGGAACTGCGGCCCCGCGTCCAGAAGCATGGCCAGCGCGCCCGGCCGCCCCGCCGGTCTCGGTGAGTCCCGCCGCCTGGATTTCCTCTTCGGCTCGGCGAGGCGCGTCCTCCGGACGCCCGGCTCCGTGAACCGGCGGTGGAAACACTGGCGACTGCAGTCCGGGGAGCCGGGCTGCTGCGCCCGCCGCCGCCGCCGCCGCCTGTATCTGCCTCAGGCGGCCAGACACGGAGCGAAGGCGCGGAGAGGAAGAGGAGGTGGCGGCGGAGGAGGCGCGGGAGGAGGAGGAGGTGGAGGAGGAGAAGAGTCCAAAGCCAGGCGGAGAACCAAAGTGTATTAAAGGAGCTGCGGCGGGGGCGGGCGGGCAGGGCAGGGGAGGGCGGGCGGGAGGAGGGAGCGGAGGGAGGTGTGGGGAGCGGAGGAGAGGGGGGCCGCCGGAGGGCGAGCTCAGCGCCGCGGCCCCCACCCCTGCGCGCCCCCGCGCGCGCACGCACGCACGCACTCACTCGCTAGCTGCCTTGCACTGCGGGCCGACCGGGAGCCTGGCGGAGATCAGCCTCGTCCGCCGAATGAAGTCAACTCGGTGCGGGGCCACAGTGCCCTAGGGCAGTGGCTGTGCGCTCACAAGCAGGCAGGGAGCGGACAGCAGCAAGCTCCGCCAGTCCCAGAGCCTGGCACACCCGCCGCTCCACCTGATCTCCGCAGGGGCGCTGGGCAGCCGGGAGGAGGAGGCTGGGCGTCCAGTCCACGGTGCGCTCGGGTGGCCGCTCCCTCCCCCGAGGCTTTGCTCGCGCCGCCCAGCGCGCTGCGGGTATTGTTCGGCTTCGCGGCTGCAGCAGGGGTTTAGCCCTCCTGGCCCTCCGAGCTTGGCATTGGCGACGCCCGGAGTAGTTAACTTGCAGCGGCCACGAATTCCCCCAGATGAAGGAAACGGGCGCGTCGTTCCCTCTTTCTTTAAGTTGGGCTGGAGGAGGAGGGAGGGGAGGAGCAGGGGAGGGGGGGACTGTGGGAGGGGAGAAGGCGAGGAGGGGGAGGGGAGCAGGGTGAGGCTAGTCTGAAAAACAATAACAACAATAAAAAAGTGTTCTCTGGTTTTCCCCCTTTCTCCAGCCGTTCGACTCGGGGCGCTAGTCCAGGAGTGAGTGCACGCACCAGCGAGGACAGAGCGAAGTCCTCGGCACTAGCAAATGCTAGGAGGCCAACGCGAGTTCCTCCTCCCTCGAGGCTGCAGTGGGCAGCCTTCCCCACCGCCTCTGTTTATTTCGGCGGGCGCTGAAGCCGCAGCAACCGCCTTTTATTTTTTTTTTTTAATTTATTTTTTTGTCCCCTCCTTTTCCTCTCCCCTCCCCCGCGTACCCGCCGGGTCTCCCGCCCGGGCATCCCTCCCTTCTTATCCAAGGCTTGGCCTCCTGGTCACACCGCCCCTTTAACGGCGACTCCCGCCCATCCCGCCCTCCAGAAACCGCTATTGGCCATCATGGCCTCGTCAATCCTGCGCCCCCGCCCTGCTCCCAGCCCGCCCCACCTTCTCTGAGCCCCGCTAGGTCTGTGCAGCTGCAGCAGCGGCGGTACGCACCCACAGGCTGGGCCTGCCTGCCTACTGAGTTTCGTTCCCGCGTCTGTCTCTGTGGCTCCAGAGAGCCACAGAGCCGTCACCAGCCGGCTAAGGCTTCAGGAGTCCAGCTGCAAGCCTAACGCGGTCGCGGCTCTGTGGATCTTGGCCCCTTAGACGGATCCTGGCCTGGGGCGGTATTGAACCCTGTTCCCGCATACTTACTTTGTCAGAGGCCACCAACTCCCCAGAGATTGCATCCACTACCTAACCACACCGAAAAGCCCGGGAACTCTAGTCCAAAGCACCCTTGGCTGTAGAATCACCAAGCTCCGGAGGGAGCGAAGAGACTTTTCATGATAAGGGCAAGCAAGTTTCTTGCCCCGTCTGCACAGACACTCTACTTTCCCCATCCTCACCTTGACCAATTTGCTTCTGAGGCGTTAAAACATGGACACAGATAGTCAAACTTACCAGTTCTTTCCACTCCCTGGACATTCGTCTATATGCTGCCCACACCCCAGGCAGTGGTCCCTACCTGCCCCTGGGCGCACTTAGCTCCCCTTGCCCCCGCCCCCGCCCCCGCCCCTACCCCCTGACGCTCAGATTCAGCTCAGATTACAGGAGTAAACCTTAGGCAGCAGCCCCTGAGGGGCAGTTTAGACGTCATTTAAAGACAGAGTCTCCCTCAGAGTGGATACTTCTTGACTGGGTCCATGGCCATGTTGGTTCAGGAAGTGGAATGCCCAGAGTGAAGCAAGGTTTAGGCCTTAATTTGGCCATATCAGAATCAGGGCCTCAGAAAAGTAAACTGTGGGGTTTAAACCTTTACGGTGTCACTCTTTGGTGAAGACACCGCAAAGCTTCCCAAGCGCCGCCCTCGAACCCAGGCTGGTTTGCCACTAGGAACATGACTGTCCCACCGCCCTCAGATTGCGCTCAAGAGGTAATGGGAGAGGGATTTGCGGGCCTAGAATCTGGGGAAGTGTAAAGGTTCAGCCTGAGCCAACGTCTTCCTTCACCATTCGCAGACTTGGGAACTGTTTTTATTCCTAAATCTCTGGGAACTGAGATAAAATTCGGGCAAGAGAATAACATACTTCGAAATTTATATTGAAATGAAATCTCTAAAAACGCTGGAAGAATACTCTTGTTGAGGTTTGCTGCAATGAATGTGAGCTCCTACCTGATCAAACCTCTCAAACCTTACGTGGGTTTGGCTCAACTGTTGGAGCTGTCCAGTGCCCTTTTCTACCAAGGCTCCTTCTGTTTCCTCCGTGTTCCCCATCCCTTGACGATGGGGGGAGGGGAGAAATTACCACAAGAAAAAGGCATCTTGTCCGAAATCATGGGCTTTCCTAGAAGCTGGAGGGAGGAAATAGTCCTTTTTCCTCCCATATCCCTATCTCAAAGGGCAGAAGCTGCACTGGCCTGCTAGACTGCAGGGGGCTGGGAGAGGGAAAGGGGAAAAGATGGAGAAAGCAGAAAGGCTTCAATCATTTATTTTAAAAGCCTGCCCAATTCAGTCTTTCACATTTCCTTGCCTTATTTAGCAGTTTATACTGAAAAGTGCATGTATTGGTTTGCTCTAAAAATACTACCACTCCCAATTTTTTTAACCGAAGATTGGTTGTGAGAATAACAGCCTTGCTCACCCGAAGACCTTATTTCCTTCTTTCAAACCCCCACACTTGCAGGTTTTCCTCCTCTACCACTTCCTCACCCCCTCCCCACTCTTCCTTTCCTCTCCTTTTTGACCTATTCTCTCCTTTCGCTTTGATTTCTTCTTTGCTGCGCCCGCAATTCAGGATGGCGCGGCTGGGCGCTTGCTCGCGCTGGATTCGAGGGCCGAGCGGTAGGGCAGATGCCTTAATTCCCGCCGGAGAGCTCGCGGGCTGGGCCCTCCTGGCTATTCTTTCCCAGCTCCAGTTCTCCTCTCTCTGCAGGAAACAGAGGAGCTGAGCCAAGTTCAAAGTCACGTCTCGGTCCCCTCTTTCAGAAGTGTTTTATTTCTCTGCAAACCAGAAAAAAAAAAAAAAAAGGGTGGGGGGGAGCCTTTTCCTTCTTGACAGTTTTTTTTTTTTTAAAGGAAGGAGAGGAAAAAGCGAGGGCAAGAACAAGTGTGTGTGTGTGTGTGTGTGTGTGTGTGTACACGCGCACGCGCACGTGCTTGCAAGAGCGCGCAAAGGCTTTCAGGACTATTAACTCAAAAGTAGACTCAGGTTCCTTAGTAGAAGGAAGGAAGGGAGGAAAGAAGGAAGGAAGGAAGGAAGGAAAGAAGGAAGGAAGGAAGGAAGGAAGGAGTGAGGCAGGCAGATACTGAGCAAATTCATTTTTTCAACAGGTTTCTAGAAAGGCTGCTCTGTAGTGGTGTCAAACTCCCCAAACCAGTAACTGTCAACGCTTGGAAGCACGTTCTTTCTTTGTTAAGTTTCCCCAAATTGTTCTTTTCAAACAAGGCAAAACCTGCACTGGGCAAAAACCTCAGCTTGTGGCTGAGTAGGATATCTGTCACAGGGCTCCTGGCAAGGGTACATTTCCCGGTGAGTGAAGAGAACCAAGGCTTGATCAAAAATGTGTGATGTGTTTACAAAAAGACAACTAAGGGATGAGAGGGAGCAGACCCACAGACATCCCAGCATCATGAGCAACTCCTTTTGAATGGTGTCTACTGTGATCTCTTACAGCATGATGTGCACATACATACAGAAGAATACATACATCGCACTTCACCCATTGTGTACTCACACACAAAGGTATATATTGTGGCATAGGAGACACCAAACACAAACAACTCAGCTATCCACTGATTGTGTTATTGTTACTCTTGGCCCCAGTAACACTCCAATTTTTTTTGGGGGGGGGGGGTTCGAGACAGGGTTTCTCTGTGTAGTCTTGGCTATCCTGGAACTCACTCTGTAGACCAGGCTGGCCTCGAACTCAGAAATCCGCCTGCCTCTGCCTCCCAAGTGCTGGGATTAAAGGCATGTGCCACCACGCCCGGCTTTCCAATTTTTTTCTATTAAAAAATGGTGTGAAAATGGGGGAGAGAAGCTGTAAGGAAGACTATGTAATACATTGTAGCTTAGGCCAAAATAATAATTAACATAATAATAATTTCCTTTTTTCACCACCATCTATATCACCCACCACCATCTATATCACAGAGGCAAAATCCAACAAGATAATCAACAGAATATTAAGTTGAAAGTTACTTTTGATTCTGCTTTCTCAGCTATTACTGAGTTGGGTGACCCCCTGACACATGAAAGACCACATGTGTGCTCTGGGAAGCCCCCCTCTATAAAACCCACCTAGAACAAAAGTCTTTTGTCATGACTTTAGAAAGGTATAATGTAAAAGGAGAGGAAGTTGTGAAAATCCCAGCCAAAGCTATAACTGTTAAATAACATTAGGAAGAAGGTTAGAGTGAAGACCTCATAAAATAAAGCTCTCCCGGGGCTGTGTTTCTTTTCTCTTTATAATTAAACTCTGTAGTTTAGCTAATTTAAAAAAAAAAACCTCAATATAAAATATGTGCCCACCAGTAGTTTATTGACAGGGATGCAAATACTTGTCAGAAGGGAAGGAAAGAAGCTGGAAGAACCCAGGCCATCCCCACCCCCAGCCACACTGGGTGACAGAAATTGTGGTTTTGGAAAAAGAAGAGAACTAATTGTCTTTGCCTCATCTCTTTTTTGATAGGAGTGTTTTCAATAGTAATAATTTTTTTAAAAAAGGAGCCAAACAACAACAAAAAGAACCTCCCCCCCCCAAAAAAAAAAAAAAAAAAAAACCAGGAGGCTCTAGCTTACAGCAACAGAAATGTATTTAATTATTTCAAAGATTGTTATCCTTTGGGCTTGTGGGCAAACTGAGGGATTGAATACCATCGACAAATGAACAGCTTTCCAATAAAGTTCAGTATTATTACAGTGGACTTTGTAATACAATTTATGCTGTCATTCATAAATAACAATGCCATATGTCAACCATATTGCTTACACAAGTAAAAGCATCAATGTGTCACTATTTGATTTATCTCAACAGTTTCTCCAAATATGAAATGTAGATACTGAAGGGGATGTTGTTTCATAGGGGGACAACATTCAAATTTTGAAATAAATAAATGCATTGAAGCTTCTACTCTCATCGATCGTTATCTGACTTCTAAGATAGTCAAGGATGAGTTGTGTACCTTGACCATGTAAAACATTTTGTGACTCTTACTTGGACCTTCTGAGTATATTTTGAGATATAATGACGTGTTTCTCAAGAAATCCCCAATCAGAATGGTCAAATGAAAGTCAAAGGTTTTCTCAAACAACCTCTATCTCTAACTGTAAAAATAGTTTTGAACCAAATGGGAATATTTGATTACAGGCATATTTTACACAATGTATCTTTGGTACTGTAAAAATAAGCTGATCTCTTTTTTTCCAACAGCTTTTCAAGCAAACGTCAAGTGGATATAGGATTGGGCCAGTTCTTCGCTATCTAAAGGATTTGAACAACACCCACCCACCACCCCCCAATCCCTCACACACACACACACACACACACACCACACAAACCACTCCACCCTCATCAACCCAGCATTTTGGTCTCAGGAACACAGTCGTGACTTTTGTCTCCCCAGCCTTATCATACCCTTAAATGTGTGACAGGGACCTTAGCATAAAGTACATTTTTTAGTTACCCCTTGCACCACACGTGTCCGTAGACTCTGATGTTTCTAAGTTCAGAAGGAGTGGGAAAGAGGCAATACTCAGAGAAATGCTCAGAGGACTGCAAATTGCCACTGGATGATTTTGTGCACCAAAGTTTCTGAGCCCCCATGCCAGATTAACCTCGAGCCGCGAGGACGCCAGAGTGGAGAATCTGGTCCCTATCGGGAAAAGGATGGGGCGGGCGTGTCCAGAAGAGTTGACTTTAGAATTTGCTGACTCCATCCAGACCTCGCTGTCTTGGATGTGATGTGGTAAAATCCCTGGAACCCACAGTCGTCATCTCTTCCTCGGGTAGAGCTCTGCTAAAACGAAGATTTTGCTGGTCCATTCGCCTTTCAGGCTCCAGCTTGTAGAAAAATCTTGGTGAACTATCATTACCATTCTAGTGTCTCATAGCAATTTCCACCCTGCATGGATGGGTTAAGCACGCCTGGGCACTCCCGCCCAGTTTCAACTGTCCTTCTCCATGTGTGCCCGGTTCGCCCTTGAACCCGTCCTTGGCTCAACCTGAAGGGCCTGAGACTTTACAAATCCAACCGGCACCCAGCCCTTCCGCAAGGAAGCTGCCTCTTAGAAACCACGCGGGACTGGCGAGTTGTAAAGCAATTGCAAGGGCAATAAAAAAGGGCATCTCGGTTGGTCTCCCCAGTTCCTTTCTTGTCCACCCCCGACCCCCGAATATCGCCCCCCCCGCCCGCCTGCCTGGAGAAACAATCAAACAAAGGTTCAAAAGCCAGGAAATGTCCAATTCACTTCCCTTAGAGTTTATTAATTGCCCACACCCATCGTAGGAAACTTGACTGGGTTAAGCGAGGCACGGAGGGCACCTGGTACTGGAGCCGCAGTCCTCCCTCCCGACAGCGGGAAGCCGGCCTCAGAATCCCAGTGCGCCAAGTTCTATGGCCTTTAGGAAGCTAAGCAGCAGCGTGGCTATCGGGTACTGGCCAGCTGGCGATTGCCTATGCCTCCCACCTCTCCGCGCCTTTGTTTGGGGGCCTGGAAAGATGTTGGGGATCCTAGAGCAAACGTGAGGTCTGTAAATCCACGGCCCCCAAAGCTCTTGTTGCCTCCAGCGCCGGTATTTCCAAGGTTTGTTCTGCCTTCATACAAGGGCCTCTACAGCACAAAGTGCAGATTGGGACATGGGTTTGGGAAAGTTGCCCTAAGGACCAGTTCCACCATCAGAATAGGCTAGGTCCACAGAAAAGGACGGAATTTGCATGAATACATCTAACATTCCCTGCGTTGGAAACCAGTACATTATTCCCTTCAACGCTCTGGAAATCGTTTTTTTAAGAAGTGTGATCTAGTTATCGCGTCCTTAGAAAGTCGGGATTTAAGTGCGTTTCGGATTGGCTCCCAAACAGCTGGAAAAAGAAACAGCGCACCTGGGGTCAGGCAGGTCATCACAATAACAAAAAGGGCGTCTACAAAATAAAAAGCCCTTTTATAAAGCAAGGCAATTCCGGAAATCCACGGTGAGCCTTCCAGATGACCAAGTAGCTAGGCCTATTCTCAGGTTTAATTGGCAGGCGGTTTATTGGCGCCTTATTGGTGGTGATTGAAATTTTGCTCCCCAGCCCTTTCTTTTAAGAATTAGCATCTCAAGTAGATTTACCTGAGTCAATTATCTTTTTAGGGTCTGGGTTTGGTGATAAATTTGAATATTCATTCAACTCACTTTGTAAATATTCCCTTTCTAGTCACCCACCCAAATCTGTTATTTTCTAAGAAAGTAATTTCTTTCTTTTTAAGGCTCCCATAAAAAGAAATTGATAAGGAAACTATATTTGAATTAAGACATATTAAATCGATGACAGATACATATCATGCTGTGTTTAACAAGAGTTGTACAAGGAGGCGGGTTCCAGATTCCACACAGCCCTGCTGTAGCATTATTCACATTTTTTACAGCCTTTCCTTCATGCCTCCACCCATTAAACCATTACATTTCAGCAATTCAATAAAACAAAGCAGTTATAATTTTGACAAAAAGCTATTTTGAAGGGGCTGAAGGTACCCATTTTATTGCACAATAAAATTGCTCAAATGGTCTATATTATAAACTAGCTTCCACTTATTTTCTTTATTCACTTTTTGGTTTTGGTTTGTTTTTGCTGATAACCTGCAGGTGTGAACTCAGGGCTGTCATTACTACTAGCATGTGCATTGCCAAGAGGTTGAAATAAAGTAAAATCATTTGAAATGTCCTTCAAGGAAATGAGGACAGTGGTAATAATTCCCAAGGTGACATCTCCTATATACTATCTATAGAGAAGGGCACTGTGCTCCACCAACCTTTCCATATTTGCCTCAAGATGTTTAAGTCTCCCAAACAAGTTATCAAAGAATTCTCCTCCCCAAATATAGATGTGGATTTGATTACTGACACTGCGTAATGTGTGTGTGTGAGTGTGTATCTTTTTACCTATGCCCTTTGCATTTTCCCTAGATTTAAACTTCATTTACAATAAAAGAAAAAGGCATTTGGAATGTGATGGCATGATTGTCTTTGTGTGCTTGTCAGCTTTATAAGAGAAATGGCATTCCCAAGGTTCATAGGGAAGCTCCTTTCTGCAGATGGTTCACACCGATGTCAATGGCACTAGCAAACCAACTCTTTTGAAATAATACTTCTTTTGAGGACTATGATCTGATGACAGCTTTGGGGGTGATCTTTCCTCATATTGCAAATGAATTAAGCTTAAATTTGGTTCCTTGCTTTTCTGCCCCCCCCCCCCCATTTATCCCACACTGCACCTCCGGATGTGTTTGGTTGTCACATTAGACTGTAATTGCTACTTTATAATTTAATTGAAGGTAGCAAGATATTTTTGCTCGGATTTGAGCATTTTAGAACATGAGACTATTTTTAAACAACAAATGACACTGGGAGATTGAAACTCCTAATCAATGAGGTCTCAGGGACAGCATTCAAAAACCTGGTTTTTGGATCCTAGTTTTTTAATGATTTTCAAGCATGTCATTTCAGTTTAATGAGGAAGTTTATTTTATTAATAAATAGACAAGATATTTACTGATTTTTAAATATTGTATTTGGTCTATTCTAGCTTGCGGTCCTTTCAGAGAAACCAAGGCACTTATGTAGCATTCGTTCTGGGCAAGTAGGAGGAATTTTGCTTAAAAGTAGCCATTTGGCCTTCCCTGACACTGTATCTCTCTGAGAGGCAAAAGTTCGCCCCCTCCCCCGCCCACCTCCTCCGGGAGTTCTAATTGGGAGTAGCAGATCTAGAATCCAGGCATAGTATGAGATTAGGTCCTTTGAACCATGTTGAATCCATGAGCTAAAAAGTCTAAACAAGACTGTTCCTTTGGGAAAAGATTTATTACATATTATTTTGACTTTGGTAGTTTGCCAAGCACCATCAAATTGTTTTGTGACCAATACAGTTTAATAATCGTCCTTATTCCACCTCCAGGCTCCACTCCACGTGGGCCCAGGGACGGACGAGGTCCATTTGATAAGTTTCTGGCATCGCTACAAATGCGATGGTCATTCGGTCCAGAGAGCAACCAGGGATTATCCAAGAGAAGTAGGAAGTGTTCAAGTGAGTTCTTCATCTTCTTCCACCCCCCACCCACCCCCGCCCCCTCGCTTTACCCCTGGTGGGGAGGTCCCATGACCTCTCTCATTCTCCTCCACTTTGGCACGGAGCTAGCAGATGCTCTGCGTCAGGCTTGTCGACCCGGAGACTGGCATTCGAAGGGGACTGAGCCCGCCGGCCAAGTGCAAACTTTCTGCAAGGGAAACTTGGGCATCTCAGGGGAAGTCGGGATGCAGAGCTCCAGGGGAAGAGGGGGCACGAAGTGAAAGCACAGGCGGTGTGGTACACGGGGGCGGTTTCCCGCTGTGCCCAGAGCCTGAACCAGAGCCAATCGCGCAGCCGAGGCAGCTGCCAATCACACGGCTCCCTCCAATCCCACCCGTGCCATTTCCAAAAACTCGGTCCCACTGTGCAGCTCAAATGTGGTGTTCACTCTGCCAATCGCTGGAGGATAGAGTGGGGACTAGAATAAGCAGTTAGGAGGCCCGAACACAAGAAGTTAAAGAGCCCCTAATATATACACGTTTTTGAAGGCGGGCAGAGGGGGGAAAAGTCCCCCCAGTGAGGGTCTATGGGCCTGATTGTATAGTTATGATGGAGCCCCCTTTGAGCAAGAGGAACCCGCCAGCGCTGAGATTAGCGGATTTGGCAACGGCTCAGGCCCAACAGCTTCAGAATATGACAGGCTTCCCAGTGCTGGCCGGCCCGCCCGCCCACTCCCAACGCCGCGCGGTCGCCATGCACCTCCACCCGCGGGACCTAGGCACTGACCCTGGCGTGGCCCGCACTGCGCTCGGACCGGAGCACATGGCACAGGCCAGCGGGCACGGCCCCAGCCCTCCCGCCCAGGAGCTCCCCGGGCTGCCCCAGGCTCCCGCACCAGCCGCCCGCTCCGCGGCCTCAGGGACGCACCCCGGCGCCCGCACCCACCCCGACGGCGGGGGCAGCAGTGGCGCGCAGGCCTCGGCGCCCCCGCCTCCAGCCCCTCCTCTTCCTCCCTCCCAGTCCTCCTCACCCCCTCCCCCGCCTCCTCCTCCTCCTGCCCTCTCGGGCTACACTGCCACCAACAGTGGCGGCGGCGGCAGCAGCGGCAAAGGCCACAGCAGGGACTTCGTCCTCCGAAGGGACCTTTCCGCCACGGCCCCCGCGGCGGCCATGCACGGGGCCCCGCTCGGAGGGGAGCAGCGGTCCGGCAGCAGCTCCCCCCGGCACCCGACCCCGCCTCCCCACCCGGCCGGGATGTTCATCTCGGCCAGCGGCACCTACGCGGGCCGGGACGGAAGCGGCTCCGCGCTCTTTCCCGCGCTGCACGACTCTCCCGGGGCTCCCGGCGGCCACCCGCTCAACGGCCAGATGCGCTTGGGGCTGGCGGCCGCCGCCGCGGCTGCGGCCGAGCTGTACGGCCGCGCAGAACCACCCTTCGCTCCGCGCTCAGGGGACGCACACTACGGGGCGGTGGCGGCCGCCGCGGCCGCCGCCCTGCACGGCTACGGAGCCGTGAACTTAAACCTGAACCTGGCTGCGGCTGCGGCGGCCGCAGCGGCCGCGGGGCCCGGGCCCCACCTGCAACACCACGCGCCGCCCCCGGCGCCACCGCCGGCGCCCGCGCAGCACCCGCACCACCCCCACCTCCCGGGGGCGGCCGGGGCCTTCCTGCGCTACATGCGGCAGCCAATCAAGCGGGAGCTCATCTGCAAGTGGCTGGACCCGGAGGAGCTGGCCGGGCCGCCGGCGCCCGCGGATAGCGGCGTCAAGCCCTGCTCCAAAACTTTCGGCACCATGCACGAGCTAGTGAACCACGTCACAGTGGAGCACGTGGGCGGCCCGGAGCAGAGCAGCCACGTCTGCTTTTGGGAGGACTGTCCACGCGAGGGCAAACCCTTCAAGGCCAAGTACAAGCTCATCAACCACATCCGCGTGCACACCGGCGAGAAGCCCTTCCCCTGCCCGTTCCCGGGCTGCGGCAAGGTCTTCGCGCGCTCCGAGAACCTCAAGATCCACAAGCGCACTCATACAGGTGGGTGTCTGTCCCCGGCCGCCGCCGCCGCCGCTGCCTGGCCTTCTGCTCGCTTTCATTTTTCCCTCCTTCTGCTGCTTCTCCGCAGACGTATGACCCGGACATGTGACTTCTTTTTTTTCTCCTCCCCCCCTTTTTTTTCTATGAATAAGTAATTCGATAGCACACACGGGCCCCGCGCTGGCCTCCCTTTCGGTGGAGTCTCCAGCGCGCCCGCAGCCCCTCGGCCGGGACCCGCAACGCGCTCCAGCCGCCGCCGCCGCCCTGTCGGGAGCAGCAACAGCAGCAGCAAGGCACTCAGGACGGTCGACAGCCCCCAGGCCACGGGCCACGGGAGGTCCGGAGGGCCTTGGGGAAGGGAACCTTGGCTACGGTCGCCCTGTAGCACCTCCCTTCCCCGGAACGCAGGTCTTACTGGACCACCGTGTTGCCGAGATACGGCGTGGGAGGGTCGCGTGGGTTTAGCTACGTTTTGGAGGCTGCTCAGTGCGGCCTTACCCGGGAAGAGGGGTCCCGGGGCGGTTGAAGAAGGTCTGAGGGAGAGACCTGGGACGCTAGGAAGCTCCAGCCTGACACACTCGAGGCCTGACACATGCCCTCATACTAGTTCACACATTCCTGACCTCGTGCACACACTTGTGTGACACCAAGCCCTCCCTCGCACATACGTCCTCACTCAACACTTCATTTGCATACCCTCTTGCACCGACTCACACTCGGTCCACGGGCCTTAGTTACATTGTGTTGGGCACTGGAGAAGTTGGCTTCTGGCTTTTTAAAGGAAGGTTCTAGGCCCCAGAGAGGGTGCTTTCCCTGCATCAGTAAGACCTCTGGAACTTGGGGAAGAACTCTCAACTCTATGAGGTTCCTTCTCTTATTCCTCCCCACGTCGGGGATCCGTGGGTCTGGTGAAGGAGGCTGAGGCGATACGCCGTAGAGGCATGGGCCCTGTTGGCCCTGTAGAATGCACGATCGCTCTGAGCTAATGTGAGGACGAACGTAGTCGAGATTTATATGATGGGAAATATTACTCCTCGGAGGACACTTAGGTAACCTGAGTTTACATTCAGTAATCACTTGACTGATTTATCGGCGCATCTGGGACTGGGACGAAAAGGCAACCCCAAGCACAGGCACTTAGGCAGGACCCACTAGCCCGAGGCCTTTATGAGAGCAGCCTGGTTGAGGTGGTCTTAGGCTATAGCCTTACTCTTGAAGCCCTAAAACATAAAGGCCTCCCTGTGGTTTGCAGGATCGGCTAGAAGTATGGTTTCCTTACAGGCCTTCCCACCCACCCACCCCACCTCCCCCACACTCCCTTCCTTTTTCCTAACCCGGATCAATTCTTAATGACTTTTCTAAACGGAAAGTTCCCTCGAGACTCTTCGCTTAAAAAAAAAAAAAAAAAGAAAGAAAAGCAAAAAAAAAAAAAAAAAAAAGGAGGCCAGCTGCATACTCTGTAAACACTTTCAATACTTTCCCCAGGGCCAAAGGGAACTTTCAAATGCATTGCAGGACGTTTAGGGCCCTCTCCACTTTCCCAGGCCTCAGGAGAAGAGTGAACCTTACCGTGGAGGTTGGTGGCAACTGACCAAGAAGAAATTGACTGACTTACTTGCCTCATGGCTTTTGGGTTTCCACAGGACAGGGTGTTGCCCTCTGACCCCATCCGTAACAGCAAGTGGTAGAGGGGGCCCCGCGGCAGGATTTTTCTTTCTGACTCCAGATAGGGGAGATGGTTGTATTTCTTGTTCCCGCTCCCACAGGATGCATGGACCCTTCCGGTGAACCTTGTGGGGTGCCCCTCGAGGGGGGTGCTGGCTCCTCCGAATTCAGGTCATAGCATACCTACTGTTTAGCTGTCCTGGGGCTTTCTTTCTGAGCCAGTGGGCATTGTATCCAGAGAAAGACTTTTTCTACTTCCTTCCCTCTACCATACTGCCTTCCCTTTGCCGGGTTATCTAGGATCCCAGAACAGATGGATCAAAGGACTAATCCTCAGGCCACTCTTGAAGGCCTGTTTCCTGACCCACGTGCCCCCAGCTGCATTTATAACCCGTGTCTGGCCGTTGTCTAGAGGGAGTTGGTAACATCTAGCCAATATCCACACAGCCTCGTTCCTACAAGCACCAAGTCTCCAAAACCCTTACCAGTTCAATTCTGACAAGACCCTTCTGTCAGTGTCCGTGAGGTAAACACTGGGGTCGCCCAGCCCTTCTGGTGAGGCCCCTAGACAGAGGGCTGCTCGGTTACATCCAGCTTCTTTTTCTTACTTCCTCCTCTGCCACTGTCCTTTACGCCCTAACTTCTTCCTTGCTTTCCCTCCTTATCCCCCCAAGTCCTGCTGCTCTTTCCCCAGCGTCGTGGTGAAGCCAGCCATATTGAAAATGAAAACACTTATTTTTTTCTAATCCAAGATATTCTTGTTACCCAGAAACATGAGAAATTTGAAATGTAGTGTATTTGCTTAGAATGAATAAAACCACTTAAGCCTCCATATTGAAGGGAGGATTAGGAGTATAAATATGAAAGTATATAAGACATAATATATATATTTAGAAGGACAGTATATTAAGTAAGGCTTACCTTGAACTTATAGTGTACCACAGAAATCCTGACATTCATATTCTAATAGGAAGAGATTACTTTTTTTATTCCAGTTGATCTGTAGAGAATTTGTAAAGATTGTGATTATTATCGTTGTGGGTTGTATTTGCCTTCCATTCATGGACTAATGTAGGAAGTACATTTCAAGAATAAATAATTTTGTTTTTAAACAGTATTTCCAGTTAGTGAGAGTTATATTTCAGGCATTTTAAATTCTTTCAGCTCTGTTACATATTCTGGCATTGGAGCTGTTAATACTGATGAAATATGAAGGAAAAAAAGACCTCAGTGAAATATTTGTATAGAGAAAATGAGATAATTAACCACAGAAATGCATCTACTGTTATATCTTTAAAAAATATCCAAAACAAAGAACATTACCTTGTGTTCTGTGTCTGAGCAGCTGCTGGATTTTGTTTTGTTTTAATGCTCTAAGTGGAACAACAGAAAAATTAGTATGTAACATTATTATGGGATAACTTATTCAGTTTTGAACCTGAATACATCAAGCTCATAGATACTAAGGTGAGAGGTAAAACCCAGTTATAATCTAATCTGTTGTCTTCTCTTGTTTATAAGCCAAAGCAATATGGCTAAATTTCCCTAGTTCACAGCTTACTAAGCAGTCTCACTTGTGGCCTGTGTTTAAGGAATTGTGTTCTTGGGGCTGTTAGATAAATTAAAAGAGGTGATAGGCCAAAATACCTAGGTTTTTTTTTTTTTTAAATAGTTTTGCTTATTAAGGAGTGAAGAAAGCTGTCAGCATGAGTTTCCTTAGGCACAAAGTAAGGCAGATCCTGCCGGGCTTTACTTACTAGTGTCCGCTCAGGTTCTGTGTTACCACACCCCCCTCTTGTTAACTTGGGGTTATAGGGATAGTTGGTAGGATAGTGGCCTGACTTCTGCCAGCCAGCCTTGTAAAATCTCAGGGTAGGACTGACTGTGTTTCACAGGTGTCTTTATTTCTAAGGAGCAGAGAGGGCTTGGTTTTCTCCTTCCTTTTCTCTTCATAAGCCATTGTCACCTTACTGTGCCCGAGCTACTGTAAACTTAATTTATATGTCTGTATCTGTTTTTCTTTCTCTTAGATTCTCACTCTGCGCACATGGTTTTGAAAATAGGGTTTTGTCCATGCTTACCTTAACAGGGAGAATCTTCTACTTGCATTTTTCTTTTATGTTCAGACCACAGGGGGAGAGAGAGAGAGAGAGAGAGAGAGAGTTGGGGGAGGGGGTAACATGGAGGTCCTTGGTGGCCCTCAGAGGTACATCCTGGACCTTACTTCAGACTTCACTCTGTCCCCTCTGCTACCCCAAGACCATCTGGTCCCTCACAAGCCAAGTCTAAGCAGCATCTCTTCCCTAACCTACCTGGGTATTCTAGTAAGGACTAAAGCTAGGGGTCCTTCAGGAGTGCGGGAATGCACCCCTAGTTCTAATCTAAGATGGCTTCGGATGAGAGGTCACTCAAGCCATTGCTAACCTTTCCTGTGTTTTGTTACAGGGGAAAAGCCTTTCAAATGTGAATTTGATGGTTGTGATAGGAAGTTTGCCAATAGCAGCGATCGAAAGAAACACTCCCATGTCCACACCAGCGACAAGCCCTACTACTGTAAGATTAGAGGCTGTGACAAATCGTACACCCACCCAAGCTCTCTGAGGAAGCACATGAAGATTCACTGCAAGTCCCCCCCACCTTCTCCTGGAGCTCTTGGTTACTCATCGGTGGGGACCCCCGTAGGTGACCCTTTGTCCCCTGTGCTGGACCCAACCAGGAGTCGATCCAGCACTCTGTCCCCTCAGGTGACCAACCTCAATGAGTGGTATGTTTGCCAGGCCAGCGGGGCCCCCAGCCATCTCCACACACCTTCCAGCAATGGAACCACCTCTGAGTCTGAAGACGAGGAAATGTATGGGAACCCTGAAGTCATGCGGACGATACATTAGAATTATTAATAAGTGAGGTAGTGAGTGGGAGTCTTTGGACCATGTCCTAACCTGAAACAATGCTGAGCCTGAGACAAACTGGTGACTCAGACTTGCCACCGGGTCTAATTAGCCCTATTTATTCAGTATGAAACCCTATGGTGTTTGTACATTTAATTAATTTAATTAAGATATTTGGTTGTGGGGTTTTGTTTTGTTTTGTTTTGTTTTGGTTTTGGTTTGTTTTTTTGTTTTGTTTTGTTTTGTGTTTCTTTCCTCTTTCTCCTAAAAGAAACAAACACAACCACAAAATATAACAGGACCAGGGATGTAGCTCAGTGGTAGAGCGCTTGCCTAGCATGCACGAGGCCCTGAGTTAGGGTCAACCTCTAGCACTCGAGGGGAAAAGTTATAGCAAGTAAAGAGCAACCAAGTTGGATTGTACATTGCTGGGGGGACAGGCCTGGTGTCAGATTCTATCAAGGGAGATGAGTGGAGAAATTGAGATATGCACTGCCAATCCAGTGTGTGTGTGTGTGTGTGTGTGTGTGTGTGTGTGTGTGAACGAGCTTGAGCGTGTGTATTAAATGGGGGGGGGGGGAAGAATATTAACATATCAACCAGGCCTTCTTCATGTCCCAGAGTGCCTCTCAGATGCCTTTGACACCACAATGAGGGCTGCTTTTGAGCCTTCTGGTAGAGAATTTTGCAAAGGCCTCTTGATTGTAAAGTACACACTTGCTGCACTGACAACAGATCCTGGACTGTGCCTGAATCCAAAAGTCTTTGTATAACAAACAAACAAAACTTTGATTTCTAATATTTATCATTTTAATTCCTCAGCTTTTATTATCAATCTCAATGTAACATGATATTTTTATACAGGATTGTTCCTTCAGTATCTTGTGTGATTAAAAAAAAACAAAAAAAAAAAAACAAAAAAAAGTCAAGCCAAGTGCAACCACCTTAATATGGCTCCATATATCATGCTACTATGATTGTTCAGAAACGGAGAGGAGCTACTGAGACAGACAACTGGGAAACTGTGATCTTTTATAAACCAGAAGTAATTCAAGTGCTTTCTCTTTCCTCTGCTGGGTTGTGTTGTTTTGATTTTAAATTGGAATTTCAGATGCTGCCTCCTGGCTGTATCCAAATTTGCTGGGTAATAAGGAGTTATAGTTTTGACCATAAGTTCTTTGGGATGCCAACATGCACAGTGATGTCTGAGGAAGTGTTAGGATTGCATCCTATCCATTTTTAAAAGAATTTTTAAAGGAAAAAAAAACACAAAACAGGCCAACTCCTCTTTTATACTACTGTATTGACCCCCCCCTTTTTTTTAAAGGTCTTTATTTTTAATGCATTTTCTTTCGTGTGTGCCACAAGGACTGAATCTCCTTCCGTTTGTAATGACAGTGTCAAGTGTATGGTTTATTTTACAAGAGGAGGAGTTGCTATACATGTTAAAAAAATTTAAAGGTTTATAGTTAACCACCAAATGCTGATGAATGTGTGACCTTTGCCAGAACTGTCAAGCCAGGATACAAAGGGTCAAGGACCTAGGACAATAACTCTTAGTCAGTTTATGTTCGGTTGGTACAACACATCTCCTGTGCAAACTGTAGCCCATCAGAAACGCCATACACAAATGCTAAAGGTACTAATTTATCCTCAGAGACCCTGAAGACACCCCCTGCCCCACGATTTGTAGAAATTTGTTTTGTGTGCTGTGAGTGGTTAATGTAGTCTTGTTCTTGTTAACTTGTCTGTGAATACTTTTATTTGTACAGTTTTTAATTAATTTATTTTTAGAGATCCTTTTCTTTTTCTGGAAGAGTTCAAAGCACACCAAAGAAATATATTATACATTTTGGCGAAAGATTGTCATTTATGATCCATTGTTTATTAAAGAAAAGGAAAGAAAGTGGACAAATATAAAATATATTTTTAAGCTTACTTGAATGGACAAGGTAATGTGAAAACTCAAGACTCTTCCTGCACGTCTTTTTGCCTTGTGTTGATGAGATTATGTATAGTTTATAGATATATTAGTATTACAGTGCATGGTGCTGTTATGTGGACACCTTTTAATGTTGTCTTCAGATTATTACAGTAAATATGAAACATGCAGACCCTCCTTTACAAAAAGAGAGACCTACAACTTGAATATAAAATAATTTACATTTTAAAGGTTTATTTGATTTTTTTTCTTGTTATTCACTTTCAAATAGAAAAGATAAGGTATGAACTTGGGTGGGATAACTTATGTACTGTAAGCTTGTTAGGACAAGTATTCCTGGTGTATAATGAGTTGTTTTATTTATACAACTTTTTCAATGGTAGTTTGCACTATTCTTTATCATGCTACAGGTTTATTTATTATGAAACAAAGGAATATGTATTTTATGTATTTTGCCATGAATAGGTTAACTCTGCCACAAATTTATTGGTTCCTGATACACTGAAAATAAAACCTTAAAATGTGTACCTCCCCTAGAAAGAAGGCAAGAATGGTGATGGACAAATGTAATAAAGGTATTCTTCCTATGTACTGCTACATTTTATCCAAGGCACATCTCTGTCATTCTTTTAAAACAGAACAGCTGCTGAAGGAGTTAACACACCTTCTCCTGCTCTCTTCTGAGCTTCTGAAGAAGGGCAGGTGGGAGTGGGTGGGTTGCCTGGGTTACTTACCATTTAATCTGAAGCAGTAGATCTCACCCTTCCTAATGCTGAGACCCTTTGACACAGTTCCTCATGTTATGGTGACCCCCAACCATAAAATTATTTTGCTGCTACTTTGTAAGTGTAATTTTGCTACTGTTATGAATTGTACCTTTCTGTGTTTTTCAATGGTCTTAGGTGACCCCTGTGAAAGGGTCCTTTGCTTTCCCCCCACGCCCCCACCCCGCAAAAAAAAAAAAAACAAACCCATAGGTAGAGAACTGCTAATCTAGAAAATGCAAGAAATTTTATAAAAACAACTCCCTGCAGGTTACATGTACAGTTAGATTTTTCTCAGAACCAGTCCCTTCCATTAAAATCAGTCATGTCTTTAATGCCTAATTACTGAAAATAAAGTCGGGTGCTAAGGTTCCAAACATAAGACAGGTGACAACAGAATTGCTCAGGAGCAATGCGTGAAAGTGAATGAGACTGACAAGTGCATAGCCAATCAGTGCATGGCAGGTTGGGGGAGGGGGGGTATGATTTAGTTTATAGTTATAATCAGCACTTCGGGGCAAGTAGATGTTAGGCAACTTTGTCTCTGTGTGTGTGTGTGTGTGTGTGTGTGTGTGTGTGGTAACAGAATATTCCAGTGACTCAAATTTTTTGGCTATGCATCTTAGCAAGCCTGGCTGTTTACTTGTTTTTATGTTCACCACTACAAAACAGATAAAAGGCGAGTATTTAAAAAAAAAAAATGGTACTCACATCAATAAACATTTCTCCAAAAGGTTATAGTGGCTTTTCAAAGTCAGGTCTGTTAAGTGTAGTAAAGGTGAAACAGGTTGCCAAGAATTGTTTTAAACCTGATGACAATAACCAGCACACGAAGGAGAAAAACACTCGTAAATGAGGGCTTCGATCAATGGGAAAACTTACAGCTCTAATGAAGTTTCTTGTGAAAAGAAGGGTGATACAAAGCCACCAAGACATGAATCATTCATGGGAAATATAAAAGATAAAAGATATCTGACAATGAGCAGAAGCTTGTATAGAGTGTATAAAACAGGTTTCCCCTTCTTATTTTCTGCTTTAAAACGCACAATCTCCCACTCCCAGCCTCCTCTGTCCAGTCTATAGAGTTAAAATTGACCACTGCTCGTCCTGAGCCACTTCAAAGTAATTTAGTCCAGAACGGAAGGCTTGGCGCTTGGACAATCTTCATGGTGTGTTAAGATTTCTATGGCAATTGGCAAGCAAGACGTTCCCATCTGAATATGTCTCAAAGAAAGCCACTTATTGACACTAAGTTGGCTATCATCAAAGACTTCATCTTCCCTCTGCAAAAAGGAGGAAAAAAAAACGTGGCCTTGCAAACACTGAATCGGCTATCTTTGTTTTCCAGGCCAGGAGGCTCTGCAAACACATGGTTCTTCCTCGTTTATATATTTCTCCTATTCAAATAGTCTTTGGTAAAATGAATGTTAAGAAAGCCTTAGAAAGAGCTACTGGGTGGGAAGTATGTTCTCTTGAGTTGGAAGTGGCCACACAAGTGTCCTGGTCCTGGGGTCTGAAGGCCTTGTAAGCCAGGCCTAACTGTCTACCTGCCTCTCAAATGCTGTGACGAGGAGGAGGGTAGTTGGCCACCACTCTGTCCAGGGCTGTTAGGAACTACAACCTGGGAGAAGGGAGCAGGAGAGACAACTGCATTTCCCAAGTGGTCACCTTAAACCAAAAATAGGGAAAGTTATCACAAGGCAAACAATCCACAGACTTAAGAATCTATCCACCTAGTTACATGGATACCTCCGTGCCATCTGCCAGTGCCTTACCCAAACACCACCTGTGACCTCCGGAACCTTCTAGGTCTGGAAAGACAGAAGAGAATCACAGAGAGAGCACCCTGGGGTGGCCAGCACACTTTCCCTCCCTGTGAACAAACCCTCTCAAAGACCCCACGCCCACGAAGGGACATCCCAGAGCACATATTCACACACCCCCGCAACTGCCTAATCGGGCAGGGAGAAGTTCAAAGGCATGTTTTTGAAATTCAAACTACTGTTTTTACGGTACACACAGGGAGCAGAGCGTCAGAATTGCTATGGCGATGGGCAGGGCCAGGAGAGTCGGCTGGCAGGCTGTCCTGGGCGATTTGAGACACTCTATTAAGATACAGTTGCAGGGACCCTTACTTTCATGGCCAGTTAATTCAGTCAATTCTCACCTCATCAGAAACACATAGGCAAAGATTAGGAATGTATGATATATATGTGCATAGCATATATTTTAGCTTTTGTTGTTGATGATGATTCCCCTATAGAACCTCCTGGCTTGAAAGGAAGAAGAAAGAATGAAGAGAGGAGAGAAAGCCCAGTGGGGGTGGGGGTAGTGATGTCAGAGGGTAGGGAGAGAGGCAGGGGAGCCTGGTCCCGGTACCTCTTCCTTCTCTCCCCACCTAAGCACTTTTATTTGCAGAGCGATTGTTCTTTGTTTATTTAATACAAGTACTGTGTGAATAGTGAAAAATAAACACGATGAAAAATAACCAAACAGATGATTCCTCAGAGTGAAAAAGCCCGGACTTAATAAAAGTGCGAAGCAGTCACCGCTCAATGAGAAACGCTTTGAAGTGGAACTTATTATAAGAGGGATACTTCAGGGTTGCCTTAACGACGCCGCTGAATCGAAAGCGCTCGCCTTTGTCAGCGATTTGTTCTCCTTTGCTGGGGTGCCCGGAGAAATTACTTACATGGGCTGCCTTAACATGCGGCCTGCAAATCAGTAACTTTGCAGCTCAGACTTGCAGACGCCACTGGGCCACGGACAAAAAGAAGTCAGGGGGGGAAACGCACCAATCTTTCAGGCGGAGACTCTGGGGACGGGGCTCACGGCGTGTTGGGGCGGTAGATAAGAAGTTGTATTACAACCAGGCCCCCTCACCCGAACTCCCCACTCCAGCTCTCACCCCAGAGCAAGTCCTGGGGCCTCTGCCCATAGATGATGCAGGCTCCTGCGGCTCCCGGGCCCTCCAGTGAGGGGCGCTCTTCGGCGAACAGGCCCAGAGCCGCTCTTTCCCAGCAGTCCGGGCCATATTTAATAAGGGTCGTTTATCACTCAGGCTCTTTGAAGGGTCGCCTCCAGCCCTGTGCCCATTAGAAAGGCGGAGGTGACATTTAAACTCCGTTTTCAAGGATCGCGGGGGGATTTCACTGAAAAGGCAACTCGTTTGTCTTAGGAGCCTGGAAACAACCCCCGTCTCCCTCCTTTTGACCACATGGCATAACTCAAAAACAATAGTTCAAAAGTGAAATGGCGTCGTGGTGTTCACTAGGAGACAGGCCCCCATCTAGCACCAGAGAAAGGGGTACTCCTCAAGACAATGTGCTTTTTGTGTTCGGCTCTGTCACGAGGATTGTGTTGTTTGCTTTGGAGGCTTCGCCTGTTATACTTGCCTGAAAGTGCTTGTGTTAAACAAGAGTTATGAGTCATCCAAAACAACAAACATTTTGATTTTCTTTGCCTAAAGGGCTTTCCCTGGCTATGGGCACCGTGAAAAAATAATGTCCTTGCTGAGAAAGGAACACCAGTAGTTGCCTTACAAGCGGGTGCGTTAAATATTGAATGACATGGGGAAAGGGGCTTGTTGAGGGGCACTCAGCCTTAAAGTCTTTCTTCAACTTTGTCTTCGGGGGCTGCCGGGCTGTTTAAGATGGTATTAATTAAGGCAGCTTCGGATGCTGTGGAGCCAGCCGGCCCCTGGGCTGAGCTCTGTCAATGGGCCTGTGTCCCCACACTCTGCTTATGGGTTGGCTGAAATGTCACTTCTCATTTGCAGGCTGAAGAGAAGTGGCCATCTTACACTGAGGGCGGCAGGACTGTAGTCAGGAGCCATAGTTAAAGAGAGTTTGAGGGACTGGGGTTAAAGGGGTGGGGGTGGGGGGACAGCGACATGCAAACAGCCTTTGTGAAGTGGGAGGGAGGTGCACAAGGGCCACTAGGTTTGGACACCCCCTCTTTATTTTAATATTTTCTGTGTGGGGATAACTAAAACACTAGCCCTACAAAACTACATTAACCAGTTTGGATCCTACAAAGAAAGACACAAGCTCGGTACAAACAGGTCTCTTTACTAAGATACCTTGCTCTCTAGGTCTCAGTCACAGATCACAAACAAATACAGGCTCCTAGGACTCCAACCAAGATCTTAGGAACCACTTTTACAGATGGAGAAACTGAGGCCTCAAGAAAGGCTCTGAAATAATTTCCACCAGCATTCCCTGATGAATGACACCTGAGACCAAATGCTCAAACAGAAGCATACTGTGCTTAAGGTGGCCCCATACCCAAGCCCAGATAGAAATGTATTCCAGTGTTTGGAAATTTCTAGAAAGGAGAGAAGAGAAAGAAGCCTACCACCAACTGACTGTGGTCTAAATTAACCCATGCATCAAGAGCCAGTTGGCTAAAGCTTCTCAAAGAGGAAAGACAAGAGTTGGCTATCTGGAGAGGCCAGGGTATCCTGGCAAATTGACATTGGCAGCCTGAAGGCTCCCTCCTCCTATCTCAGGGCATGGAGTTCCAGCTGGGTTTGAACCTTCTCTTTCAACAGAAGCCCCTGGCAGGTGGAGAGATGATGCAGTCACTCCTCTCTGGGCTTGAGTGATTTGGACTCTTGCTATCTATCTGTCAGAGGGGTTCAAAACCCGTAACTGTAGATCTGTTTGCAACATTTGACTTCTCCGTCTTGAATGTGCTCCCTCCGTCCAACCCAGGGGCTCTGTTTAGCCGGTTCCAGAAGGAAGGTTCTATTTCCCACCAACAACCATGCTGTCAAAGACAGGAAGAGCCTTTCACCTCAAGATGGGCTGTGTGTTCTGGGGAAGGAAGGAGGGCAAGAGGAAAACCTCCTGTATGCCCTAATGCGTGGGCCTAAGGCCCTTCGACCCTGTGTTATCTGCGGGGCAGCGGTGTGACTAGTTGGGCCAGGTCACAGGCAAAGGTACTTCTACAAAATCTAGGGTGGGAGCTGGCTAAACTCAGGCCCAAGTGATTTGATGGGGAGGGGTGCTTTTACTTACTTCCGTACTTTGTTATCCCTACTTCTACAACCTTTTTTTGTACAAGCAGGTCCTAAGTTTGGGTAAGGGACTAAGAAAGGTGGCCTTTTGACCTGAAAAACACCCAAGCACAACTACACACACCCGCCAGCCCCGCCCCCGCCAGTGCACTGGGCACACACTAGGGTTCCAGGCTCCTTGCCAAGAGCGCGCGGGCACCCTGCATGGCACACTGGCTGAAGTTCCTGCAAGAAGTGGCGGGGGTGGGGTGAAGAAGGGGTGGGCGGCAGTGCAGGCAGCCAGCCGACTGCAGGCAGAGCGCACAAGTTCTGTGCTCAACTTCGCCGCTCTTAAAGAGACCCGGGATCCCTCTGGCGAGGCCCTCGGGAGCTGGCGGCAGGGCTGGGAGAGGCGTGGGTAAGCTGGTCGGCGCGGGGAGCGGGCGGTGGGACACAAGGGCGCGGCAGGAGGAGGGCGCGCGGTTGCCCGCGGCCAGCCCGGGCGCGCTCGGAGAAAGTCAGCCGGTGCAGCTGTGACTTCACCTATTAGCCCCGATGTCTTTCGGAGGAGCCTGGTGGAGTTAAACAGCCCACAATGGGCGCTCTGGGGCGCCTCCAGCCTGACCTCCACCCGGGTTTAATAGTTTCATAGGAACGTCATTAAATCAATTACTTAGTGAGCACATCATCATTTATTTGTAATTAGCAGCGAGGAGCGCGTTCTCTCCCCCAGCCCGCGGCCCGGGTCCCAGCGGGGTTGGCGAGTTGTGCAAGCACTTTTGTTTGCTTGAGTGTTGACTCCCGGCATTATTCGGCCAGGGTAATCTTTACATCTTAATCTAGCATTCAGAGGACTAAGGGAAAACAAACAGGGCGCAGGCCGGAGGCCAGCCCTGCAGTTCCAGCCGTCTCCCATAACTCAGCCCTCGTGGTCACACCTCCGCGGCTGCCTCTTCTCTCCCAGGGCTCAGCAAGGACAGAGGGGCAGAAGAGGAAAGAGGCAGGCCAGGGGAACCCAGGAGGAAAGTGGCCACGAGAGAGGAGAACCAGAGGCCCGCAAAATATCACAAAAGGAAATCTGCCGGGCTTGTACACATAAGAGGGCGGCGTTGGAGGGGGAAATCTGTGCGTTAACGTGTGTGCATATGAGTGTGAGCGCAAGCTGTGTGTGGCATTCCATGTACCTGAGCAGAGAGATGGTACCAGGAGCCGGAGGAGCCTGAGGTGTGGGGCCTGGCATGCGTAGAGGAGGCTCGCTGGGTGTCGCCACAGCAAAAGTGCTTTGAATTGGAGCTGCGGGGCCCCAGTCGAAGAGCTGGTAAGGCTAGCGAAGACTGCGATGTCGCCAAAAGCCAGGCCAGAACCTGCGCGTGTGGAGAGGCTCCGTAATGGCCCCGTGAGGAGTCGTGGTTCCTTTCCCCACACGCGGCAACTCTGGCCAAGTACTGTGCACAACTAAGCAGTTTCAGCTGCTAGAGCCAAAACGGTGGGCGACACGCCCCTAAATTCTTGCTGTAGTCCAGCTTTTTGATCCAACTTGGATCGTTCAACCTCTGTAGGGGATTCCAGCTCAGGAAATGGAGGAGGCCTCGTGAGCCAAGGGTCATTGACAGTTGGGCTGGGTTCCCAAAGTGTGAATAACAGTAGTTAGGAAAAGGCCCCTAGGCACATACACTTTATCCCCACACCCATCTGTGAGAGGACTTCCAAAAGACTCTGTGGCCACTGGCCTCCGGGCATCTTTCCCTTAGCCTCTTTGGGACTGCGAGTTTGCTGGATTTCTACACTTGTGTGTATGGCTGGGACTAGTTCATTGAGGATGCAGGATAGCTCCCTCCCCCGTGGTATTTCAGAGCTGGTTCTCTGATGGGTCAGTCCCAGAAGAAGAACCTGGGACTTCAGGGGTAACACTGTGTCACCCGTGGAGTAGGGGTACAAAAGGGAGGTGGAGTGGCCTCTCCACACAGCTAGCTATGGCTGGATAGACACGTGTGAAGCTAACACTCTTGGCACAGTAGCTTACCTCACTAGAAACCCTGATCTCAATAGCCTAGTCCAAGGAGCCAATCAATAACAAGTCTTCTGTCTCCTATGTAGCAGCTATCTTGATCTCCTCTTCGGATTTTTCTGGTTTTCCCTCCTTTCCTCGGATTTCCTATATACTTCCTATATACTTATATGTGCCCATGTACCATCCTATAAACTTCTATTACCATAGCCATCTTTTTAAAATGCAAAGTCTACTAGTTCACATTGTTCTGTACCCCGGACCTTAAGGATTCTTTGCCTGGTAGACACAGCATGAGCAAAGGCAAACTGCTAGATCCTGTTCCAGATGGACTTTCCTCCATCTTCCCTGGTGGCTGAATTGTAGTGGGACGCATGGCTGCTGGGGACCAGCATGTTGTCTGGGAACCCAACTCAACCTGGGAGACAGGAAACGGATCCAGACAAACACTTTCAGTCAGCTGTCAATCATCTGTAAGAAGTAGGTTTTAAAATATAAAAAGCACAGTTTTCACTTTGAATGCCCCTTTACCTGGATGGGTCTAGGCCTGAGTACTGTGACCAGACTTCCAGAAGAATTACTGGGAAATGTCAACAGGCAGCAAAATAAAGCAAAACAGAACCTTTTCTGAAATTCTCCAGAACGCAAACATGGTAACACAAGTTTCCTTTCAATGTGTTGTACAGACTTCTTCATGTTACACTTCAACATGTTACATTTCAACATGTTGAAGTGTAAAATTTAAATATGACCAATCATATGTACAATTAAGTGTATACACACACACACACACACACACATACACACACACACACACACACATATACACACACACACACCAAATATTGGGGTAGAGAGATCAGGAGTTTAAGGGTAGCTTGGACTACATGAAACCTTGTCTCCAAAACTAAGGGAAAAAAATGCACGCTTGTGTGTGTGTGTGTGTGTGTGTGTGTGTGTGTGTGTATGTGAGGATTGCAAATGGGCTTGTCTATGAAGCCCTGGAAACCATTTTTTTTTTTTTTTTTTTTTTTTTTTACTTAAAGATTGGGTTTCATGTACTCCAGGCTGGCCTCAAACTGATAATGTAGGGCAACCTTGAACTTTCGATCCTTCTGCCTCCAGGCACTACCAACATTTCTTGTTTTTAGGTGCTGGGGACTGAACTTCGGGCCTCATGCTTTGAAGTCAAGGGTTCTCCTGACTGAGCTATAAACCCAGCCCCAAGGAACTCTATTGTTGCCGTTGGTTGGTTGGTTGGTTGGTTGGTTGGTTGGTTGGTTGGTTGGTTGGTTGGTTGGATGGTTTAAATTCTAACCTTGCAGAAGAGTAGGGTCCACGCATTCTGGACCCTAACTAGACCCAATTAGATTCTGGACCCAGTCTAACTAGATTTAGGATAGCCTGGAATAATACCAAGACTGAAAAAGACTACATCTAAAATGAAATTTAATTAAAATGTAATTCACCCTTAACTTTTCTTTCTACTTTCCACCCCTCCTCCCCGCAGCTTCCTTCACTGTTTAATACAACAGAATCCTTTGGAAACGGGAAGGCAAATCCGGGAAGCATTTTATGAGCTGGCAGGGAATTCAGTGCAGTGTTTGATTTAGAAATCCCGATGCAGCTTGCAAGTGTTCCCTAGTGATAGTCACACCGTGAATCTCTCTTTGGGATCCAAGTCCTTACAGCTTCCTGGCTTTCTTCTGTGACATCCTGGTCTGACTCCATCTTTATTGGGCAAGCCTGTGCTGTTCCAACTGAGTGACCCTCTCAGTGGAAACTCTGTGGACATCTTTCAGTCCTTCCTCTTCCGTTTCCCTGGGGTCTCCCTGAGGTCCCCAGGCTTGAAGCAATGAGACACTGTTCTGAAAGACGGCCATTTCTTCTAGAGGCCTCTCTTGTCACTGGTTTGGGTCTCATCCTCCCTCTTAGCACAGAGTATAGCTTGCATTGACTTTTTTTTTTTTTTTAAAGTTTAAAGTCAGGCCAATGCTTATGCAACAATACCCTGGGTATCTAGTGATGTGGTTTTGGATAGTAACATAAAAGCAAAGGTTTAGGAACAGCCAGTGCCGACAATGTTGTTCTCCTGTATGGATGAGAGCAGAGCTTAGATTTACTTAGTCATTAAATAATCTTAAGGAACAAGGATTAAGAAACCTACAGCAGTGCTGACCTCTTACTGAGAGAAACTTCTAGGTGGGTCCAGGCCTCAGACCCTAAAGTACTGTTCTCTAGTTAAACCTGAGGGGGCAAAATGAAGAGGGGCTCCCAGAAAGCACTTCTGAGGAGGCAGTGACAAGCACGTTCAGAAAGATCCCTACAGTTGTGCTGTGCTATCCCTCCTCACCTGTTCTCCCTCCGACTGTTGGCATTGGCGATGGGTCCTTACATAGACCTTTTTTATCTATTGCATAAACGCAGGGTACTGGAGTGGTCGAGAGATTTTGGAAATGTGTCCTCAAAGAACTTCTGTGTCTTCACCTCTGCAAGGAAACTGGAGTATGTGTGTCAGCGGGAGAGCTCGGAAACCGCATCATTAAAAGGGTCATTCTTGGTTCCTTAAGTTACTTTTTGAGATCACAATGAGGCTTTATGTATTTTCTAAGGTTTTGTTTTTATGTTTTATTTTTTAATTAAGTGTATATGCAGAGTGGGAGATATGTGCATGCATGTGCAGATGCCCTTGGAGGTCATAGGCAGAAGATCCCCCTGAAACTGGATCTGTTATAGGCAGTTGTGAACTGCTCATTGTAGGGACTGAGAATCAAACTGTCACTCTGGCCCCAGAGGGTGTGTGTATGTGTATGTGGTGTGTGTGTGTGTGTGTGTGTGTGTGTGTGTGTGTGTTGTAAATAAACATACATAGCATTTGCATGTTTGTTGTTTGTGAACATGTATAGACATGCAGGCCACAGAGTGGGGAGACTAGAGGGCAAAGCAGGAGTTGCTTTTCTCTACTTCTATTGTGTAGGTTCTGGGACACGAGCTCAGGTCATCAGGCTTGGTAGCAAAGGCCTTTACCTACTGAGCCATTTCACTGGCTCCTGAAATGAGGTTTCCACGAGGTGGCTTCAGTGAACCACTTTGAGCCCATTTCTATCATTGCTAATTTCGTAGTTCAAAAATCATTAAATATGCTCCCGAGCTTTTGCAAACCCCCCCCCCCACCACCACCACCATACTCTCCAGCTCAGTAACTTCTCTTTCTGAGGCTGGGTTTTACTTATAGCCCAGGCTGGCCTTGAACTTCTGGTCTCCCTGCTTCTACCTCCAGAGTGCTGGGATTATAGGCCTGTACTACCATGCCCAGCTTATACAGTGCTGGAGATTAGACCCAGGGCTTCATGCATACCACAAGTGCTGGCAGCTGAGCTACTGTCTTCAGCCCCCTTGCTAACCTCATATTTCAAGTGAGTCACTTCACCTCTAAAGCAGTAGTCCCTGTTCCCTCCACCCCTCAGTGGGTAGCCGCCTACCTTCTGTCTCTGAGTTTGTCTACTCTAGGGAGCTCATACAGTGTGTGTCCTCTCTTGTCTGATTTAGTTCACCTGACACATTTCATCCGTAATTGAACACAACTTGATCTTTTACAAAATCTCTTTAAGTTTTTGTTTTGTTTGTGTGTGAGCATACTAAGGCATGTGTGCTAAGGCATGTGAGTGGAAGTCAGAGAGACTCCTTCCATCACATGGGTAGGTCCTGGGTATCAAACTCAGGTTGTCAAGCTTGGCAGCAAGAACCTTTATCTGGTGAGCCATCTGCTTGATCCTACAAGTTTTTCCTGTTGTTACTAATGACTAGATAGTCTTCTATCCCTTGGACACCAATGCACTGTGTTTACTTCTTCTATTGTTTATGGATAACTGCACCATTTCTACCTTGGGAGGTATAATGATGCAAGCTTGCTCATATCACTTTTAGATATTTGTGTTTCTATGCCACTGTATACTTTTATTACACACACATGCACACATACATATACTATCACACATACAATACACACATAAATATGGACACACCCCATACACATACATACCACGCACATACCCCATACACAACACCCACCTCCATGCACATATACACACATACATACACACATAACTTTTACATATACCCATGTCACACACACACACACACACACACACACACACACTTTGAATGTTGTTCCTGTCAATAATATAAATACCAGCCACTTGTGATGGCATACACCATTCATCCTGGCACTGTGATGACAGAGGCAGATAGGTCTGTGTGAATTCAGATCAGTCTGCATAGTGAGTTCTAGGACTGCTACTGTCTCAAGAAGAAGAGAAGGAGAGGAAGTGGAGGGAGAAGAAGAGGAGAAGGAGGAGGAGAAAGAGGAGGGAGAGGAAGAGGAGGAGGAGGAAGAAGAACTTAAGTATATTTAAGTATCAGATTTTCTCACTAGAATCTGGCTTTCCACAGTCAGCAAAGTGCTGCTAGAATTCAAAGGTGAGGCAGAATATCATCTTCCAGTTCTGTGGCATTCCCATCTTTGTGGATATGAATGTGTATGTGATGTGTGTTTGTGTGTGTATGTGTTTGGGGAGGTATGTGTGTGTGCATGTGTATGTTCTAGTGTGTGTATGTATATGTGTGTATGTGGTATATGTATATGAGTATGTGTGTATATGTGTGGGGTGTATATGTGTGGTGTGTATGTGTGTGTGTGTATATGTGTGTGGAGTGTGTGTGTATGTTTGTGTGCACTGTGTGTATGTATATGTGTGTGGTATGTATGTGTATATATGATATGTGTGTATGAGGGTGTGGTGTATATGTATATGGTATGTGTGTTTGTGTATGAGGTTGTGAATATATATGGTATGTGTGTTCACATGAGGTGTGCATGTGTGTATGGTGTGTATGTATGTGCGTGCACACACATGTGAGGTATGTGTATGTATATAGTGTGTGTGCATGTGAGATGTGTATATGTGTAAGTGATGTGTATGTATATGTATGTGTGGTATGTATATGTATGGGGTGTGTGTGGTGTGTATGTGTATGGTATGTGTGTGGTGTGTGTGTGTATGGTGAGTATGTGTGTGGGGGTGTGTGGTGTGTATGTGTATGGTGTGTGTGTGTGTGTGTGTGTGTGTGTGTGTGTGTGTGTGTCCAGACCTACCAGCACTCCCGCTTTAGAGAAACTATTAACACATTAATATTATCAATAGCAGGCAGCGTGTGAGCCATTAGGGATTTATGAAAACATCTGAAGCAAGTCGTTTCAAAGCGCTGATTTGTTTTATAGTCAGTATTACATTTTATGACAGGCTCTTTTGCCAACAAAATGAGTGTGTAAGAATCATACACAGCTCTGTAGATGGAGACTGCTGCCCTGTCTGCCCTGCAAATTTGTGCTCCAGATCCCTTGGGAAACTTCAGTAATTTGCAGACAACTATTGACCCTTTGATGAAAGGCCAGTCCTAGAACATGCCCCCACCCCCAACCCCTATATTTTCAGCTGTGGAAAAACCCACAACCCTTTCCCTCTTCAATCTAAGAGCAGAATATAAACACCAGACGCCCTGAACACTCTCCTGGCTGCTTCTGCTTTTACATGATAATGGTAGCCACAACTGCTGCCCATCCCTGCCTCCTCTTTCCCTCCTCTTCCTTCTCCCCTTCCCCTTCTGATTTCCCAAGAGTGTCCTTTCCTTGTTTGCTTAAGACAAGGAAGATCTCTAGAGCCCAGGATGACCTGATAGTCACTGTGTAGCCCAGGTTGGTCTCAAACTTTTGATCATTCTCCTGCCTCAGTCTCTGGAGTGCAGGAATTACAACTGATAAACTACCAAGTCCAGCTTAATTTGAGCATTAACAGGGGCAATTTCTCTGCTTTGGGATGACATAGCCTGAACCATCAGACTAGTGAGGCCCTATGGCAGGTCATTGGTATAAGGGGAATGTGTGAGCCTCCCCAACACATTCCCAGCTCTCCCTTCAAGTGTCCCCTATAATTCCATAATTCCTGCCCCCCAGCATTCACCAAAGAAGAGGGCAGGAGGGACCCACACTGGTTAGAGGCAATGATTGGCTTGCCAAGCCTGGGATTTATGGAGCCTCCCCAAGTGTCCACCTCTGGGACCCAAGATAGTTTTGGAAAGTTTCCTCTTAGCCTTCTCAGGAAGCAGGGTTTGTAATATTTCACAGCAGCTGTTTAGCATTTCCCTACCTAGTTATTAAACACGAAAGGGAGTAAATTAAAATGGCAAAGTAAAATGAAATAAAAGGCGTCTTTGCTTTCTGTAAAGAGACAGCACCTAATTAAGAAATATTTGAATCCCACAAAAATGCAGACTCTCAGGGGTGACATAAAACCTCTCCCTTTAAATCAGAAACAAAGTCCAGAAAATTAGGGACAGACCCAAGAGGTAGTCCTTTAAAACAAAAAGCTCCCTCCCTTGGGACTTCTGACTTTTTTCCTCCATTTCTTTCCGCCCTCTTCCACAGTCCTGTGGGAGTCTTAAACAAGTTCTTTGACTTGAAGCTTTCTGGTCAGCTTCCATCTAAGCCTCCAGCCAACTTGTCCTCGCTGCCTGCCATGCTAACCGCTGGTCCCAGAGCCTTTTCTTCTGGCTCAAACCACTCCCCTTGACAGGGCCAATTCATAATGACATTCCTGGTTCTATCTGTCCCCCCACCCGCCAACTATGACCCTCCGCCCCAGTGCTGGAGATGGGGCCCAGGGCCTTGGCCTCCTCCGGGCTATGTGGATGTTCTACTGAGCTGCACTCCTGGCCCCTAATGTTTTGTTTGTTTTGGGTAACTTGGCCTTTCCTTTTCTTCTTTTTCACACTTAACTCAGACTGGTCTTGAACATGCTGTGTAATGGAGCATGACTTCCAGCCTCTCGCTCTGCTGCCTTTACCCTGACTGCTGAGTGAGATTACAAGGCTGTGCTTGCCCGTGCCCATTTATGGGGTGCGGAGGACTGAACCCAGGGCTTTATGTGTGCTGAGCAAAGCGCTCTGGGAATTGAGTTGCATTCCAGCCCTTTGGCAATACTTCCTCTGGTTCCTTGTAGATCTTTTCCTGGACACTTGGTAAAACAGCATTCTTATTTACCTTTTGGTTCCTTAACTCCACCAAGTTGACATTAGGCTACTTTCCCCATTTTGTTGACTTCCATCTCATTCTTGAGATGATCCCTGGATACTGGCTTCCTGCTGACTGCCACCCTGGGCGGCTCAGGCAGCCCAGCTCTATCCTCCCTCATGGGGTCGTGGTCTCATTACATATACACACCCATTTCATATATATACCACAGGCCATTTTAGGTCTTTGCTTCCAGCCTCTGGTGAGTTTTACACTGGAAAACACTTACCTTGGGTACCTGCCAGAACTAACGGTAAATGTAAAGGAACCTAAATACCAGGGGTTTGGACAGGGCAGGAGACCTTCCTCCTGCCTCGACTCAGTTCTGCAGGACTTGGAGGTAGGAACCATGAGATGGTTCTGGCGGGGCTTCTTGCAACATTATTCAATTCTATTTATTTTGTTTTTGCTGTGGGCATGCATGATTGGCAAGCCCTTTGTTGCCAAGCGTAACCCAAGCAAGCCCTTAGTTTAATTTTCTTTTTAGACTAAGCAATCAGAGAAACTCGAGTTTTTGTTTGTTTGCTTGTTTCAAGAACAAGGAGAGGCCGGGTTGTTGGTGTTTTCTTTGGGAACGGAGCTTTCGACTGCTTTGCTTTCTGCAGGGCAGAGCAGGCTCCCCTTGAGTGGGGGGCAGAGGGAATGCCTGGAGTCCCTTGCTGAGAGGGTCCTAGACTGGGGACCAAGACCTTGAGCCCAATCCTTCCTTTTTTTCTCTGAAACCGTTAGATGGAACAAATTGCAAAAGTGGCCTGATTTCCTTTCACTTAGATTTTGAAATACAACTATCTCTGAGCAAAGCTTGGGTGGGAGAAATACTATGACCCTAGAAACAGGGTTATAGTATTAAAAATAATCAGATATCTATGTATTTCCTACCTACAAGGGGGATTTCTTCTGCCTATAGGAGTCGTACCAGGGGCCTTGTCTCCACCTTCTCTGAGGCAGGAACAGTCTGACTCTCTACACTGAGAAAACTGAAAGCAACACCAGACATTGCCAATGTCCTCGGAAGAGCAAAGTCATCTCCACTCAAAGGCTCCAGAGTGATACACTTGTACATCACTGCAGCACTATACACAATCGTGGAATTTACAGGACCAACCTAGGTACCTGTCGATGCATAAAGAAGGTGAGGTCTTTATTAAGGCGGATGCTTAATTGGCCATAACTAGCAAAAAAAAAAAAAAAAAAAATCATTTGTAACAAAGCGGATGCAACTAGAGATTATATCATTGAGCCAGTCAAGTGAATCTCAGAAAGACAAATATTGTGTTTTTTCTCATTGTGGATCCTGGATTATATATCTCTGAAGTGAAATTAGGGGTAGGGGGAAATTAAGGGGAGGGCATAGGAGAGGGGAGGTAGCCTAGGGTGATAGTAGGATCAAAATGTATTATATACATAATATTTGTATGACAATATCTTTATGGAGTCCAGTACATGTGTAATGGACAGACAGACAGACACACACACACACACACACACACACACACACACACACAGAGGGGGAGAGAGAGAGAGAGAGACAGAGAGAGAGAGAACCACAGATGGTTAATGTGGTAAGAGATGAGAATACATACACCGTACGGGACAAGAGAAAGAAACCAACAGTCAGTTCTAAAGACATTTGAGGAGATAGAGAAGGACCTGGAAGGACTTCTCTGAGAGATGGGGGTAAGTAGAGCAGGCAGGGTGATTTAAGGTGTCAGGCTGTGTCAAGAAGACTGAGTGAGTAGTCTGAGACTGAGGGCTCTACTCACTGAATTCTTTACACGGACAGTGTCTGTGTGCAGAGGAGTATGGAGGGCTGGCCAATGGGTGAGGTCAGAAAAGAAAGTCAGGCAGAAACTTTGAGGAGGACGCCTGTACTGAGGCTCAGCAGAGGGCAGAAGCAGCTGAGGACGCAGGTCATGAGAGTCTTGTCTCAAAGGAGCCCAGGACGTGTCTCTGTTTGATGCTCCAAGGGAATCTGAGGAGGCAGAGACAGACAGAGGTGTAAGAGCAGCGGGAGCTGAAGCCAGAAAGAACAGGAAGTGAACAAGGTCCGGGTGTCGTGCGGGATCAGAGCCCATGTCAGAGCCTGGCCACGACTTAAAAATTATTTCATTCCTCTTTTGGAGGTAAGGTCACAGTTAGCTGTCTTCAAGCTCACTGTGTAGCTGAGGGTGACTTTGAAACCCTAATCCACCTGCCTACATTTCCCAAGAACTGGGATTAGAGTCATAGAGCACCATTTATGTGATGTTGGGGTCAGAAGCCAGAACTCCCTTTATGGTTGCCAAGTTCTCTACCAACCAAGTTACATCTTTAGCTTTTAAAAAATGTTTTTAATTGGGGCAAAATCTGAGAACACTGAGGCTGGAGAGATGGTTCAATGGCCAAGAGCACTAGCTGCTCTTCCAGAGGATCTGGGATCGATTCCCAGCACCCACACGGCGGCTCACAACTGTAACTCCAGTTCCAGGGGATATGACGCCCTCCCACCAATACACATAAAATAAAACAAATAAAATTAATTGTAAGAAAAATCTCAGAATACAAATTTATGTTTTATCTGCATAATTCATTAGCATTGGGTATTTTCACAATATTGTGTGCAGTTATACTGCACTAGTCCCAAACCTCTGTGTGTGCAGGGGGTGGGTAGTGGGGAACCACACCCAGATCACTCCATGCATGCTACCACTGAGCTATATGCACACTCTTTTGAGACAGCGAGTCATTAAGCTGCTCATCTTAGCCTTGACAAACAACTGCACCTTAGTCATCATCCTCCTGCCTCGGCCTCCTTAGGCAGGCCTTTTTTCACTCAAAACCAAAACTCTGTGACCAGCAAGCAGTGATATGCCAGCTCTCCTAACTTCTCCACTGAGGGAATTATTTTGATGAAAGCTGAATTCATCTTCAATAGGAGTGAAGGTTCAGACCTCAGCTAGAGGCAAAGACAGGCTCCAGTGTTTTGTCAATGGGAAAAGGGAGCAGGAATCTGTGTGTAGCCTAGGGTGGAGAAGAGAAAAGAGCATAGGAGGAAATACGAAATGGCAATTTAGAGAGTGAATGAAAATAAAAGTAGGAAAATTCTTACAGTGATTACCAAAGCCCAGCGCTTACTTACTATTTGTACATTTGAAATTAGAATGAGACCAGTCAATGATGACTGTCTTTTTTTTTTTTTTAGAAATATGAGCTGTGGATGTTGTTCAGTTGGTGGTGTGCTTGTCTAGCATTCAGGAAGCACTAGGTTCTATTCCCAACACTGCATACACTTGGGGTAATGGCGGATACCTGTAAGGACCAATAGTTCAAGATCATCCTCAAGTGAGTTAGCATCCAGCCTAAGCTACATGATACTCTCCCCTCTCCCTCTCCCTCTCCCTCTCCCTCTCCCTCTCCCTCTCCCTCTCCCTCTCCCTCTCCCTCTCCCTCTCCCTCTCCCTCTCCCTCTCCCTCTCCCTCTCCCTCTCCCTCTCCCTCTCCCTCTCCCTCTCCTCCCTCTCCCTCTCCCTCCCCCCCTCTCTCTCTTGTGTGTGTGTGTGTGTGTGTGTGTGTGTGTGTAGAGGCCAGAGATCAGCATTGGGTGTCTTCCTCAATTGTTCAGAGCCTTAATTTAAAAAAAAAAAAAAAAAGGTTTCTCACTGAACCTGAGCCAGCCATTTTGTTTTGAGCTGGGAGCTGGGCTGGCTGGCCAGCAATCCCCTGAGATCCTCCTCCGCACTGGGGTTACAAACACATGACTTTTACCCAGGGACTGGGTATCCAGATTATGGTCTTGTAGCTTATGCAGCAAGAATTTTACCCAATGAGCAATCATTCTCCACCCCTTTTAGTACCTTTTAAAAAAAGAATAAAAAGAAAGATTTATTTATTTATTTCATGAATGTGGATACTTACCGTTGTCTTCAGACACACCAAAAGAGGGCATCAGATCCCATTATAGATGGTTATGAGTCACCATGTGGTTGCTGGGAATTGAACTCAGAACCTCTGGAAGAGCAGTCAGTGCTCTTAACCACTGAGCCATCTCTCCATCCCCCTTAATGCCTTGTAAGTGAATGGTCCATCAGAATTAATAACACTCCTGCCCCTGCAATGTTTGCTACCCTTCTCCAGAGTCTCACCATACCGTGTCAAAGACTATGACCACTAAGTACCATTCTCCCCTCCTTCAGTCTCTGGAAACTCCAGGCTATGGAGTTCCCTCCAGGGATGTTTAGTGGCTGATAGTGTGTGTGTAAAGTTACATGGGATTGGCAGGGGGAGAGGAGGAAGGTGTTGACGAGTATTACAGTATACTGGTTGCAGTGGCGAACTATATAACTCCTAGGCAAGCAGAGGTATGAGAAGTGATTCAATGGTTCCATAAACAGCGGCAATCATAATTCATTTCAAGTTAGTTAATCATTATGGTTCCTTATTGCTCCTGAAGTCTCTACAAAAGGATCTGAACTGGCCCCTTGGGCCCCAGCCTTGCCTCCTCCTCCTCCTCCTCCTCCTCCTCCTCCTCCTCCTCCTCCTCCTCCTCCTCCTCCTCTTCCTCTTCCTCAGAACCAGAGACCTGAGGAAACAGTGTAGTCCCCTCTGCTCCCTGCACATCCTGCACCTCATTAGGTAGGAGAAGAGGCATATGGTGTGGTACGTGGGGAAGAGGTACATCGTCTATGAATAGCAGCGCGGTGTGAACAGACAGGCTGACAGATGATTGCACTGGATCTGATCACACAATATGGGCAGCCGCTTCGTGTGAAAACCCCCAAAGCTTCAGAAGCCTGCTAACGTCCTCCTCGCGTTCTGCTTCCCAGCCCCTGCGTCGGGCGGGTTCTCTTCTCCCTACTAACCTTTCTTCCTCAGGGCTTTTCATCACCCCGATCTATATTTGGTAAGGACGGCTAGTCTTCTTTTCTTAAGTGAAACATTTTATTACTTACTATTTTTAGTTTACAAGTTCTTAAAAGTTATCTTTCTCTCCTCCTCCCACCCCCATTTCTCTTTCATGTGTGTGCATGTGTGTAAGCACATATTGTGAATGTGGAGATCAGAAGAAAACTTTCAGGAGTCAGGTTTCTTTCCACCATTGGATCCTAGGAACTGAACTCAGGTCATCAGATGTGGTGGCAAGAACCTTTATCTGCTGAGCCCAGTCTGGTTTTCTTTGTTTGCTGTTGCTTGTTTTGTGGTTTTTGAGGCAGAATCTCTCATAGCCCAGGCTCACTTTGAACTTGCTATGTAGATGACATCACTGAACTCCTCATCCTCCTGCCTCAGCTGCCCAAGTGCTGGGATACAGTCACAGACCACCATGCCTGTTTAATTCACATATTTTTCATAAAATACCACTCATCCTTTGTGTTGTGTTATCTGACTTTGTGGGCATGTTTGCCTCTCTGCATGCATGTGTGTACCTGTGGGCCTCTGTGCCTTGCAAATTATAAATTCAATTCTAGAAAGATTCACTGATAGCATGCCACATGAGTGCACCTTCGAATAGATGGTGGCTGCACCTATTTCCCACAGCAGAGATGCTCTTGACGAGAAGATGGACTCAGGAGGGGACTGTCTTTTATAGACAAAGCCGAGGCAGGGCCTCTCTTGTATTATACAATACCAGGCAATCAATTGGTAGGTAAGCCTAAGTCCCCACAGTGTCACGCTTCCAGTAATACTTTAGGAGACCCAGGAGGCCATCAGAAAAGCGGCTGCTTAGATGGCTAGAGCTAGAGTAACCCCTCAGTACACCTGAAATTGTGTAGTATATGTTGAGTTGTATTTAACTTGAATTAATTTGCCGCATGTGTCTGGTGGCGCCATATTGAATGGTACAGCTTTTGTTCATAGGTACAACTAACTAATGAGCTAAAAGCTTTTTCAATTAGGGTAATTTTAATTAAATTTACTCACTGCCAGATTATTTATCATCTCTGGTATAAGTAGTGAGTAACTGAGTGTACCCTGACTGCACGTGAAGTTCACATGAGTGACCCTGACTATACACAAAGTGCATACCAGTGACCCTGACTGTACATGAAGTGCACGAGTGACCCTGACTGCACGTGTAGTGCACATGAGTGACCCTGACTGCACATGTAGTGCACATGCGTGACCCTGACTGTAGGGTTTATGTTTCTCCCTCATCAAGCAGCTCCACAGTGGGCAATGGTGGAGGTGGGCTAGATGGGTGGCAAGAGAGGGTTTGGGGATCTGTTTGGGTTTCCAGTTCTGTCATCTTTAATGTAGATTTTAATCTGAGATGGTTGCTATATCTTCCAGAATTAAATTCTCTCAGAAATCAGGAAATAAAAGGAATGGAAAGGCCTGGGGATACAGCTCAGTGTGAGTGCTTGCCTAGGGTGCCCAGGATCCTGGGTTTGAGTCCCAATACCATGGCATGATTTATTGTAATCACAATCTGGAAATAACTCAAACCTTACATGTCAATAAAGTACTGTTTGGATAATCCACAATCCAATTATATTCTCACTTCTCCTGCAGTCAAACAGCAGCAGTAAGGACACACTGTGTCGGATTGCCAAGAATCAGGATGTGTCAGCCGGGCGTGGTGGCCCACCCCTGTAATCCCAGTACTTGGGAGGCAGAGGCAGGTGGATTTCTGAGTTCGAGGCCAGCCTGGTCTACAGAGTGAGTTCCAGGACAGTCAGGGCTACACAGAGAAACCCTGTCTCGAAAAACCAAAAAAAAAAAAAAAAAAGAATCAGGATGAGCAGGCGAGGCCTTGAGGAGCTCAAGGTCATCCTTGATCACCCATGAGAACGACTGAAAGACACAGATACCAAATTGTATTGATAAACATCTTTACATGTAAGAGAGGGATGGAAGTACGTTTGGTAACATTTGCAAGTGAAAAGAACAGCAAAGGCATTTTTCCGTTTAAAGGAGGGGGAGAAAGGAGGCGGGGTTGAGCGATCTGGGAGGAAGTGAGCAAACTGAGGTAGTCAATCCTCTAAAAGGGACAAAAATGCAGCCTCGCCCAGGTAGTTCTCATTTGTTGACTGCTGGGTCACGAGGTTCTGCCCAGCAACAAGTGGTGGAACCTTGTACTTCGCGTGCCTCTTCGAACGGAAGGGGTTAGACACGGAACAGGAATAAAGCTAGTGAGTCCACCATGGGCACTATGGCAGTGGAGAGAAGAGGGGATAAGAGAAGGGGGACAGGAAAGCTGGTTCGCTCGTTCGTCATGCTGGGAGCATCGCCCTCAGCTCCATAAAAGAGGCCTCCGAGCACGGACAGCCAGGAGGGAAGGGTCCTTTTCTGGATCCTTCCTGTGTATTTTGAGAAACCCAGTAATGGGGACATTTCTCCAGGCATCTACTGGTAGAGGCACAAGCAAACCCTCGGTACTCCTGAACAACTACCTAGCCACTGCCTGATTCGCTACCACCTGATAAATAGCTCAACCAGGTTGGTCCTTAGTAAAGAGTGCTCAGTCATCTGATCCATTTACAAGGTGGAAGCCACCCCTGTGGCTGTTTTGAGCTGAGAATGGAATAAGAAAGCTTAGCCATTGAAAATTATGTATATGCTAAATCTTAGTGTGCTTTGTTATGCTTCTTTAGTTAAAAATAATAGTTTCTGTTATTCTGTATGTGCATAATGGGGTGGGGGTGTTGAGATGTACAGGCGGTGACATGAATGTGAATTTGGGGCAACTGTGTATTCAGTTCCCCCACTCCACTTTTATATGTGAGTTTCAGAGCTCGAACTCAGGTCATCAGGCCTCAGAGGCCTGCCTCTCGTGGCCTACATCCTCTGGCTTCCCCACATCCAGAGAATTTCCAAAACGATGCCACCAGTTGGGCAGTAGATGTTCAAACATTCTAAATTCATACCATAATAATACACAGGAAATAATTAGGGTCAGCAAGATGGCTCAGTAAGTAAGGGGGCTTGCTGTCAAGGCTGGTGACCTGAATTCAGTCCCTATAATGCACATGGTAGAAGGAGAGAGCTGACACCCAGAAGTGACTGACCTTCATACAAATATTGTGGCACATTTACACAATACATATAAACAACATATTATAATAACAAATATATATAAAAATAAGCGAGATAAAATGTTTAAAAGTTTGTGACAGCAAGAAAAGTAAGGGGGAGCAGTGTGTTTTAGGCTCATTTCCTCCTGTGGTGCCTCACAATCTGACAGGGTACTCCAGGGAAGCAGAGGGCATTTTGGCAAAGGGAAAGTCAGTTTATTTAATTACCATGCATCGAAGTTATATATGCACGCGGAGGAAGTTGTGCAGCTATGTAGAGTGACCCACTGGCCTCTGGGATGAATTATCTAACAACCACCAGGCACCTGAGTCTGTATTGTTTGCCTTCTAAGACAAAAGGAATCTCTTCTAAGTCGTTAGCATAGATTCCACACGTTTTGGTCCTTTTCTCCTTTGTTTTATGAGACATCCAAAAGACTGGGAAGTGAAGAACCGCAAGGGGTGGTCAGCGCCAAACATCACTTGAATGTGTTTTTGTCCTTAGAGAATTTCTAATGCAGCATATTGAAGAACTGTCAGGGAGATGAAAAAAAAGCAAAGACTTTTGATATTTAGTTTGAAACAAAGTGAGGAGACATGAGATTTGAATCTAACGAAGGGAAGAATTTCAAAAGAGAAACTGTGCCTCATTTCCTGGTTTTGACTCTCACATATCAAACAAAGACCAACTTAGATAATCGCTGCTGGTCTGTTTCCTCAGTGACACCAGGGAGCGTACACTGACACCAGAATTCTTCAGAGGCCCCCCCCTTACCTTTTAGTGTGCTCATACAATACTCAGGGGACCTTGACCTCACTTGGATACGGTCAAGGGTATTTTCTGTATCCTCAAGTTGGGCTGTGTGCTTAGTATTCTAAACTTTTCTTTGATAACATTCAGTCCCGGTCAGGTCTGTCCTCTGTAAACATGGTTCTAGCTGTTGTAGAGCTTGGTGGAGCAGCTAAAGGTATGCCAAGAGAAATACAGTTTATGTCCTTTCCCTTCGGCAAAGGAAGCAAGCTCACTTGTAAGGCGATGAACTTGGAGCCATACAAGACAATACTGATTTTTCTATTAGGGAGTCTTGGGAATGGGATAGTTTTTCTAGGAAAAGGCCTATAGAACAAGTGCTTTTATTTTTTTTAGGCTATGATATGAAAGATCAGTAAAAAGGAGCAGCAATGTGGGAAACAGAGGTATCATTTAGTCAATAAAGTACTTGCAGGGAAAGCATAAAGACCCAAGTTTAGATCCCCAGTCCTTCCATAGAAGCTGAAGGTGAGAATTCACTTATCTAGGTCTTGGGAGTAAAGACAAGTAAACCCTTGGGTGCCACTGGTCAGTTAGCCTGGTGGAAGATAGGCTGCAGGCTAGGTATCTTAGTTACTCTTCTATTGCAGTGTTAAGAGCCCACAACCAAGGCAACTTACAAAAGAAAAGGTAATTAATTGGTCGTATGGTTGCAGAGTGTTAGAGTCCGTGATGGAGGAACAAAGGCACAGCAGCAGGAGAGAGATGATCTGCACAAAGTCTGGATCATGTCTTGATCCATAAGTAGGAGGCAGATAGAGAGCACTCTAGGAGTGGTGGTGGGGCTTTTAAAACCCCAAAGCCCTTCTTCAGGGACACGCCTCCTTCGACAAGGTCCACCTCCTAATTGTTTCCAAACAGTTCCACCAACAGAAGACCAAGTATTCAGATAGATGAACCTATGGTGGTGGTGGTGATGGTGGTGGTGGTGGTGGTGGTGGTGGTGGTGGTGGTGGTGGTGGTGGTGGTATGCATCTTATTCAAACCATCACAGGGAGAGACCCTGTCTCAAGAAAGACAGCTTTGGAAAGCAGTTGAGGAGGACACTGACCTCTGGCTGCCATGTCACATTCATAGGAACCTTAATGGACAACAATGGGGGAAGGGTTCAGCCCCAAGAAGCACATGTGAGGATCCTGGGCTTGTGGATAGGGCCACTGCACTGAGACACAGGATGAGAGGTTTAGTGAGGTTAGGAGCTAGTGACAGATGATGGTGGTGGTTAAGGTACAAAGCTAATGGTTAGGGACACACAGTTGCACAGTGACCATAACAAAGTCCAACTGCGTGGGAGAGCCTGTCTGCCCACTGGATTAGCTGTTAAATGATCACGCTAGAATATACACCAAGTACTGCATGAATTTTATCTAATCTTCACAACTGCTCCATGAGGTACATCCTGTGTTTTACTCTCATTTCAGAGATGAGCGATTGGAGGCGGAGAAGTCAGCTTGTGTAGGTGTGAAGTGGTGGCACTAGGATTTTAAGAATACTTAAGACATTGTGTGTTTATTGCTGAGCATAGGAATTGTCTTCGGTGATGCCATCTCCTTTGACAAGGTCCACCTAATCTTTCCCATCCAAGCACGTGGGAGGCAGAGGCAGGTGGATCTCTGAATTTGAGAACAGTCTGGTTTACAGACTGAGTTTTAGGAAAGCCTGGAATACATAATGAGATCCTGTCTCAAAAAATAATTATGTACATGCATGTCCTTCTCTGTGTATTTACACTTGTCTATATGTCCACAGAGGACAGAAAAGAGCCTCTGGTAGGCCAGCATTGGAGTTACATGTGGTTGTAAGGCACCTAATATGGGTGCTAGGAACTTAACTTGGGTCCTCTGGAATAGCAGCAAGTACTTTAAAGCACAGAGCCCTCTTTTAAACACTAATTACAAATTAACCCTTTTTAAAACAGATTTATTTATCTATTATATACACTGAGTTCTGCATGCATATCTGCAAGTCAAAAGAGGACACCAGATCTCATTATAGATGGTTGAGAGCCACCATATGGTTTCTGGGAATTGAACTCAGGACCTCTGAAAGACCAGTCATTGCTCTCAACCTCTGAGCCAGCTCTCCAGCCCCAAATTAATCCTTTAAACAAATAAAATAAGGAGATCCCTTCCATAGATCTATAGCATTAAATGCAGTGGTTTATGTAATGTAGCTGGTGTTCCCTCCGCTCTCAGTAAACACTGGCCTCCTTCTATCTCTGGGCATTTTTTTTAATTTTATCTTTATTATTTCTAATTGTGTCTATCTATGTGCGGGTGTGTGCATATGAGTGTAGGTGATCTCAGATCCTCTGCAAGAGCAGTATGCGATGCTCTAAACTGCTGCATCCACTCTTCTGCCCCATCTCTGGAGACTGCTATGCCAGCACCACAGAGATACATCAGGGACTATGGGGCAGCCAGACCATAACCATCTAAGGCCGAAGCTGTTTATTTTAATTTACATGGCCGTTCCTAATGACCAAACTCTCTCCTTAGAACCTTTCTTAGACAGGGTTATAATGGTATACATCTGTCATCCCAGAACTTGCCACCCATGAGTTCAAGGCCAACCGGGTCTACAAAGTGAGCTCTACAGCCATCAGGACTATATAAGGGGATCACGTCAAAAAGAAAATCCTTTCTTGTGGAGGTCCCTTGGGTTTTGTTCACCAAATTTTACACCTGCCAAAAGTGTTCACAGAAACAGGTATGATGAGGGCTGGGGCTGCAGTTCAGTTGGTTGAGTACTTACTTCACATGCATGAAGCTAATCCTCAGCACCGCATACACTAGGTATCATGGAGCACACCTGTAATCCCAGAGCTCTAAAGGTGGAGGCAGGAGAATCAGAAATTAAAGATTTTTCTCAGTCACCTAATGAGTTTGAGTTTGAGGTGAGCCTTGCATACATTAAGAAAAAAAATTCCACAGGCCGTAGTAACATGCATTTAATCTCAGCACTCCAGAGGCAGGGGCAGGCAGATCCCTGTGTTCAGGGCCAGCCTGGTCTATAGAGAAAGTTCAAGGATAGCCAGGACTACAAGGAAAAACTCTCTCTTGAAAACCCAAAAGAATCAAAATAAGACAAACAGAGGGAAAGAAAAAAAAAATCCCATGAGACCAGCCCCCAAGATTCTTGACTTTTCCGTACTTGTTCCTGGGCAGCCATCTTTATCATGGTGTAATTTTAAAAATATTTCTAGCCGGGCGTGGTGGCGCACGCCTGTAATCCCAGCACTTGGGAGGCAGAGGCAGGTGGATTTCTGAGTTCGAGGCCAGCCTGGTCTACAGAGTGAGCTCCAGGACAGCCAGTGCTACACAGAGAAACCCTGTCTCGTAAAAAAAAAAAAAAAAAAAAAGAAAGAAAGAAAAAAGAAAAAACCAAAAATATTTCTATTCCCATTGAGTATCTTTCCCTTCATAGAGTTGACTGTATTTGGAATGTTATGAAAAAGATCTCTAGTCTCTAGGACTTTCCATGTTTGTTACGCTCTGTACCTCATACCCACAGGGACATAACTTCCCTTCTCCCCACTGCTTAGCTCACAGCTCTTCATTTAATTGTCAAAAGGCAATTTGGTCTCCTTGAAAGATTACCTCTGTTCCCTGTTGGTCTAGCAAGATGCATTTGAGCCTATACCACTAAATACTCTATTAGGTGCTGGTTAGAATTGCCCTGTGCCTTAATTTTTTTTTTTTAATGTTTACAGGGATATGTGTTGGGGAGAGGGGTCTGGGTAGTGCATATGAGTACAGTGTCCAAGGAAACCAGGAAAACAGTGTTATATCCCCTGGAGCTGGAGTTATGGGTGGTTGTAAGCCACTGGGAATCAAATTCAATTCTCTGTGAGAGCAGTATGTGCTCTTAGCTGCTGAGCCATCTCTCCAGCCCCCTTTCTTCTATTCAATATGTGTGACAATGATTAATACCCATTGCTAAGTGTTTGCTGTCTGCTGGGCTTTATACTTATGTGTGCCAAGTGCTTTGCCCCATCATCTCCTTTGTTGCTGAACATCCTCACTAGTCAGGAATCCTGTTATTGTCCCCATTTCATAGAAAAGGAAAGAAAGCTCAGGTAGCTTGGTCACAGAAATGGTAGAGCCAGGGCCATCAGTTCTGTCTGATTCTAAGGTCCATACTTCCCACCACCCTGGGACCGCATTTTACTTCAATGCTTTGGGTTTGAATGATTCGTTTTCTTCATGTCCACCATCATCCCCAAACACCTGCCTGGCTCCTGCCTTCAGAATTAATGATGGCAGATAGATGGGATGACATTCGGGTGACCCCCCAAAGTGAGCTTGCCAACACTTTCTCTTTCAGACCAAACAGTGAGATCAAGCCCATTGGGAGCTGTCATTTACACACACACACACACACACACACACACACACACACCACACACCACACACCAAAAAGTAATTTGGTTGTTTCTGCTTGTCAAACACTTCTGTGTGTCTTCCCTGAGCTCCCATTAGTTATTGAGATACGTCAGTAAGTGAATGGATTTACTGTGCTCCAGCAGCTGCCGAGCTACAAGCACAAGCTCAGTGCATGGCAGCAGCAGGGACCGCACAGGGGGCCCAACAGACATCCAGGCTCCCCAAATTAAGTTCAGGCCCCAAGACCAGAGAGGATTTTGAGGAAGAAACTATTGTTCTGCATTCAGAAGCAATCTGCCCAGCTCAGCCCCTACCCGGGAGAGGTGATGGAAGGACATTGTGTGCCCAGAGATGACAGACGTATAAACAATTTTCTTGCTGAGGTATGGCCCCTCTCCACTCAACACAGAGCCCATCTGTCCAACAGTGTTTGAAATAACACCACCGGATGGCCAGAAAGGAGTGTCCATTGTCACATGCACTTTTGTACAGCAGGCAGTCCACACAGGTCCCTGTAATTCAAATCGAAACAGCTTCTCCTATGACAGGGAGGTGGGGAGGGAAAATGGTAGTTTGTGATTTCACCAACTGGGAGGATTGTTTTTCTAAGAATTTCTGCCAGTGGCTGTGGAGGAGTCTTTGTGCATCTACGGGAGATCTCAAAATTTAGGCAGCTATCAGATTCCAAATTAAACACCTAGCTGCTGCCTGCTTGCTGGAAAGGCAGGCCTGTCCTACTGATCTGTGTTTGGGAAAGACTGGGACTTGATTGTCCTTCCTGCCTTCCTGTGGATGTTCTCCTGGCTCGTTTGGCCAAATGAGATTATCAGGACACAGCTAAGAGTTCAGAGGAGCTGTTCAAAATTCAGAAACAGGGGTAGGAAGATGGCACTGTGGGTAAAGTACAAACTTGAGAATCTGAGTTCAGATCTCCAGTATCCACATAAAGCTTCAGTGCTGGAGAGGTAAAGATAGGGGGACTCCTGGAGTTCTCTGGCCAGCTTGTCAAGCTGGTGAGACCCAATTTCAGTAAGAGACCCGAAACAGGTAAAGGTTCTTGTCACTAAGGCTGACAACCTGGGATTGGCCCAAGGGATCCACATAGTAGAGGCAAAGAATCTACTCTTGAAAGTTGTCCTTTGATTTCCACATCGCCACCTACTGTACATGTGACATATACACATGCACACACACACTCACAAACGAACAAACAAATAAATGAAATTTTAAACGGTGGAGAGTGATAGAGAAAGATACCCAGTGTTGACTTTTGGCCTCTACGGCACACACATCTGTACATACACACCCATACACCACACGGATACACACATACTCAAGAACAACTCAGAAGTGGTTGGTATCAAGCCTCTGGCCTCAGATTTCCTGGTGTAGGTGATGGTAGTCTTGGCACATGGAGACTTTCTGTTCTTTTTTTTTTTTTTTTTTTTTTTTTTTTTTGTGGTTTTTTTTGAGACAGGGTTTCTCTGTGTAGTCCTGGCTGTTCTGGAACTCACTCTGTAGACCAGGCTGGCCTCGAACTCAGAAATCCGCCTGCCTCTGCCTCCCAAGTGCTGGGACTACAGGCATGCGCCACCACGCCCGGCTTGAGACTTCCTGTTCTTACATGAAGTTTGTGGGTGGTCTTCTGTTATCTGTTTTTCTGAGCTGAGTGTCAAGTGAATTGAAACATGTTCTCCTAAACATGGACCTTAGGCATCCTCGAGGGGAAGAAACAAAGATGATGTCGTCAGGTCTTGGGCTTATAAATAATTATTGGAACTCAGCATGGCCTATGCATCAGTAGGCCCATAGGCCCATTCCCTATCCTGAATCCCTGTTATGTGCTGCAGAGGAGAGTTCAGAATTTCATTTTTCGTAAATGTAGAAATAATTTCAAAACAAGGCTCGGGGTGTAGTTCAGTTGGTAGAGCTCTTGTCCAGAATGTCAAAGCCCTGAATTGTGCAGAGTTGGGGCTTGGTGGTGCACACCTGTAAAAACACTCTAGAACAGAGATGCTGAGAAATTCAAGGTTATTCTCTGCTACTTAGTAACTTTAAGGCTAGCCTGGAATACAAGAGATCTTGTCTCATGAAAGAAAGAAAGTTTAAAGATAGTCACATAACTGTTTCCTTGAAGTTTTTTCAGATTATGCCCTCTGAATGAAATGACCCTGAGTTCTTCTGAATATCGGTGTCCCTAGTCAGACTGAGGTCAAGCTTCCCTCTGGATTGTCATGGAAGCTGAGGTAAGGGAACAGAATGATGGGCAGGACAGAAAAGAATGACTTCCTTTGTATTTCCCAACATCTCTGCACCATGGCAAAGAGAGAAGATGGCAGAGGGTGGCTCTTTTTTTCTTTTTTCTTTTTGGTTTTTTTTTTTGAGACAGGGTTTCTCTGTATAGCCCTGGCTGTCCTGGAACTCACTCTGTAGACCAGGCTGGCCTCGAACTCAGAAATCCGCCTGCCTCTTTCTCCCAAGTGCTGGGATTACAGGCGAGCACAACCACCACCCAGCTTAAGTGGGTGGCTCTTAAGAGATGCCCAGACTGAAGGCCCTGCCATTCCTACCTCACTCGGGGCTGTGGGGATCAGAGGCTCATGGATACCCATACCCCATTTCAGCACATTTGCTACAAGCCCTGATATAGTTGATGTGAATGCACTGTGAAGGACAGAGGTCATGGTATCCTTTGGAAAATCTGATGTGAGAATATTCAAGTGTACACACAAAAAAATTTGTCTCTAATGTCCAATGGTAAATGTGAATGCCTCAAGTCTACCTCAGGTCTTCAGGATGCGGAAACACCTACTTCAGACCAGATCACTAATCAAAGAAAGGGGTTAGAGGAGCAGTGGATGTACAGTCGTCTGAATAAATCTAGCCACAGGGTTTTTAAAAATCCATGCGAAGGGTCTTTCACACACTGTTTCTATGAAGGTCTGGGCCTGGAAGCAGTTCAAATGCTAGGGATCCAACGGAAAATACCCAAGTTAAGCAATTAGATTCAAACAGTGCAGCAAACTGCATTTGCAAGCAGATTGCCATGCACCATGTTGTCTACTTTTAACAAAGTTTTAATGTTAACTTGGTCAGGATGATTATTTAGTAAACAGTCCGTTCAACAGTGTAAATTTGATTTCTGAGTCCCTGCCTTCCAAACACCTTCCAAGGAGAACCTCCTCTCATTTCTAGCATGTGCCTGGTGGAATGGTAAGGCTGTAGACCTTTGTTGTTTGATAGTAGCTGTTTTAAGTGTTTCTCAGGATAAGTCCCTAATTCAGCCTTGGGTCTAATGAACTTGGCTTCACCAGTAAGCCCAGATGGACTTTCAAAGCATCTAGGTTGCTAAAGTGGCAAATACCCAGAACAAGGTAAGAATAAAGGCTGTTCCAATGACTTCAGAGCCAAAATGAAAATCAGTTCTCAAATGGTGACTGAGTGGCAGAGCCCTGGGATTTCTCCTGGAAGAGTGTGGGACTTCTGTGGATTTAATCTCACATCTATAAAAGGTCTGTCTTGGTGCAAAACACAGCTTAGAGGCCAGCCTTTTAATGATCTGCTGGGTTAATGTGTTTAAACAATTTCATAACAAATTATTTGCCAGTGGGAACAGAGTGCCTTGGTACAGACATCTTTGAGGGAGCTAATTCCACATTTCCAAATCATTTTCATCTCCTTCCAGCTCATGTTCGGTTTCCTCAAAGTCTATTAGCAAAATGGAGAGCTAGAAGTCGGCAGTATTATGTTGTCTTCTGGTGTGTGCAAACCTCAATGAGAGACCTAGACCTCAGAAAGGATAGGACATGTATAAAGAACAAAGCGATGTCTCCATGTCAGGGGAAGACAGACAGATGGGTGGAGGTCAGGGGTCAGGGAAGACAAGTAAGTGGCAGTCCATCCATCAGGTCCTTTCTCCCTTGATTGATGGGTGCTACCCACCCAATCCTGGCTCGGGGGAGGCAAGTCATCCTCTGGGCTATTCTGGTTTATCTGAAACCCTCAAATATCTATGATGGGAAAGAGTAGCCATCAAAGGCTGAACTTGGCATTCATTTTGGGGGAACCAGTGGTGGCCAATGTTACCACATTTCAGGATAGCAGAATGGGAAAACTCCCCTGAGACTTAGGTAGGGAATAAAGCCCTTCTCCTAAGGGATGGGGGTGTAGCTTAATAACTGTGGTGATGCTAATAGTTCTCAAACGGTAAGGGGACTTTTGTTTGTTTGCTACAGAATGCTCTTACACACCTAGGAGTAGAGGACACTGTAGACTCTGAGCTTTGGAACCCCCATTAAGAACAACTAGACTATTAAGAGTAGGAAAGGGGAAGATTTAGCAGCTCCCGCATTTATTTGTCTGGGAATACTCCTTTTCCTATGAGTTTAGGATTTTTATCTCCTTAGAGATCTCTATCCATGTCACACACATGTCCTGGGTGTAGGCATTGGGAGGTGGCATGGCCTGATGGTATCAGTGCCTTGGTCTCTAAAACATCTCTAAGAGGAACTCCCCAACACACATCGTATTGCCTGCCATACCAACCTACTGCAGCAATACTCTGCTATACCTACAGGGTGTGAAAGGTTCATCCAAGTCCTGAAGTCCGGACTTTACCAATGTCCTGCCACTGACATTTTGTGGGGTGGGGGTCTGGAGGGGGTGGGGGTGCTGGAGATCAAACCCGGACAGGCTTATACATGCTAGTTTGGATAGGTTTCAAAAACAGAGTCGATTGAAGCTGGGTGGTGTTGTTGTATGCCTTTAATCCCAGTACTTGGGGACAGGGCCAGTGCAGAAAAGGCAGATCTCTGAGTCTAAGGTCAGCCTGGTCTACAAAGCTAGTTCCAAGACAGCCAGGGCTACATAGAAGAACCCTGTCTCAGAGGTGGGGGTGAGGTTGGGGGAGGGGAGGTGGGGAAAGTGATTGGGACTCTTAACCAGTGTTTCTACATTCTTGCCCCTATCAAAGAAAGAAGTCACAAATAAAGTAAGGATTGAGAGTCCATTTATTCCAGGGCCAAAACATGGGTATACGGAGTGAAGGAGGCCTCTAGGGAAAGGACATGTCTCTGGAACTGGGGATAGGTTTTCTTTTTTTTTTTTTTTTTTTTTTTTTTGGTTTTTCGAGACAGGGTTTCCCTGTATAGCCCTGGCTGTCCTGGAACTCACTCTGTAGACCAGGCTGGCCTCGAACTCAGAGATCCGCCTGCCTCTGCCTCCCAAGTGCTGGGATTAAAGGCGTGCGCCACCACCGCCCGGCAGGATAGGTTTTCTTTTCTTTTCTTTCTTTTCCTTTCTTTCTTTCTTTCTTTCTTTCTTTCTTTCTTTCTTTCTTCCTTTCTTCCTTTCTTTCTTTCTTTAAAGCAAACTTTTGTTTTTATTCATGATTTAAGGCAGGGAGGTAATATTGGAAATTTCCGGAATGGGGAGGGGTCCCTGGAATAGTTTACTGTCTTTACTTGGAGCTTCTGGGATGCGGAAAGGAATTAGATTCTTGGAGGGAAGCATCAAATTTGCAAGACTAATGAATTTTTGTGGGGTGGGGTATTATAATGAAGTAAATTTTGTGGTGAGAGGCAACTCAGCTACGAGGCTCTCAGCTGGTATGGAGCAGTCCTGCTGAGAGGTAACTCTGCAGTTGCTTCAAGATCCCTCTTGACTTGCCTCAGTTTCCCCCTGAGATGGCCAAATCTATATCATAGCTGCTGAGCTACAGACAACTTTTTCCTTTTTTTTTTTTTTTGAAAAGACAACCTTATTTTGACTCTCTCTAAGTTGTCCAATGCCTTAAACTCACGATCCTCCAGCCTCAGCTACCTGATTGTTAAGGTTGGAAGTGCACATCATCATACAAAACTTGTATGTCTCTTACAGAAGTGGCTGATGGCTATTCAAAGAATCAGTGGCAGCCTAAAGCAAACATTTGGGCACAGTTTGAGTAGACACAAGAGGAGATACAAGATCCTTCAGGTAGTCAGGACTGGAAATGGTAGAGAATTTTCTAGGTAGAGTGTGAGGAGGTTGAACATGCTCTAGGAGGTCAATCACGGGAGTGGAGGCATTGGTGGGAGGGTCCTTTGGATAGTGCAGCCTGTAAAGACAGGTAGGAGACCAGGAACCAATAAGGATGTGGAAGGCTGGAGGAGAGGAGAGGCCGGAAAGGGCGGGTGCACTTACCTTGAGATTTTTAAACCCTACATCAGAAGCAAGTGAAGCTGCAACTTCTGCTCTACTCCCCAGACTAGGGAACGAGAGGTGACAGTCTAGTTCTTTTTTTTGTTTGTTTGTTTGTTTGTTTGTTTGTTTTTTGTTTTTTTCGAGACAGGGTTTCTCTGTGTAGCTTTGGCTGTCCTGGAACTCACTCTGTAGACCAGGCTGGCCTCGAACTCAGAAATCCGCCTGCCTCTGCCTCCCAAGTGCTGGGATTACAGGCGTGCGCCACCACTGCCCAGCTGAAGGTCTAGTTCTTAGCACCTGAGAAACTCATGACATGTCTGTTGAATAAATGAACAAATGAACATAACTGGTTTTTATTATTGTTTCTAAATGGACAGAATTGGTAGGAAATAAGAGAAAAGGAGAAGACATATTTGTCTTTTCTCTTTCCCACTTTCCTCTGACCATGTAGGAAAAGCACCTTTTAGAGTTGTGAAAACCATACGATACTAGACTATGTAAGAGAAGAGAGAAAAAAAAAAGCTGGAATCATTTTCAGATATACCCAACTTATGGATTTGTAAATTACTTTAATTTGTTTAATTTCTATGTGGTTGCCCCTCTGCCAGCTCTATTCTATAGGCAAGGCGATCCCCAGGAATCGGGTCAGGGACCCTCCTGGGCACTTCCTGTTTTCTATCCCAAATCCTGTCCTCGTAGATGAATACCTGGAGCTGACTTTCAGGGGAAAGGAGCTTCCAAAAGATATTGTGAATGCCACAGTGGTGTGCATGTGTGCGTGCCCACTCGTGTGCACGTATGTAAGTGTGTAGGCAAGTGTGTATGCATGTGCACTCCTTTCCCTTTTTCCAGTTAACCTGTGTCTTTGAACCTGTAATCTTTGAACCATCCTCCATTTCAACTCTTCTTCTCCTGAGTTTGCTCCTTTAGAGTAAGCAGTAGGTATTCATTTCTTCACAGGCCCTGCCTTACTGTACTCTTTAAGAAAATTAAACTTATCATTACATCCTGTCTGTTCACAGTAACCTCATCTCAGGTGTCAGATTACAAGCTGTCCTTCCAGAGAGCAATCATGTTTTGCTCTCTCCTTTTTAGCCTGCCCCCCCCTTCATTTGTAAGTCAAAGCTGTTTTGTATTAGCGAAGCAGCAAAACAATTTGCACAAAACGAGAGAGACTAGCTCACGAGAGAGACTAGCTCAGTTTCCAGTTGCTGTATGACAGAATACACCGACAAACAGCAACTTAAGGGAGAAAGGATCAACTTTAGTACTTTAGTTCACAATTTCAGGGCACAGTCTGCTACTGCTGGGTAATCAAGGCAGCAGGCACTTGAAGCAGCCAAGGGCAGAGAGAGAATGTGTGTACCCATGCCCACTGCTTAGCTGTCTTCCAGTCACTTACAGTCCGGGACCCACACACAAGGAATGAGACCACACACAGTGGGCTGGGTCTCCCCACATCAATTAATGAATGTAATTAAAACAGTCCCCTACAGACACACCCACAGGCCAACCTCATCTTGACAATCAGTCACTCAGTTGTTCTTCCCAGGTGATTCCAGATTGTGTCAAGCAGACAATTAAAACCAACCACTTCAGAGATAAACTGTTGCAATTGTTGAGTGCCTGGCTACTGCTGGCCTTTGGAGAATGTTTACTTGTAACGGTCAAGTTCAGTGTGATGAAAGCTGAAAAGAGAGTCAATCTTGGCTGTTCTGAAAGTACATCTTAGGAAACAACCACAAACCAAAGTCAACCAACACCATTTTGGGTTTCACCTTCTGCATTTGTGAAACAACATGATTAGCTGGGCCACCTGCATGCAGCATATTGTACAGGGTGCCTGGATTTTTGTAAGCCTTGCTGTGAATGGACAGACACTGGGCGTAACCTATAAGTCCTTACCAGGAAAATCTGCAGGCATTCTGGAGCCTGTGTGCTGGAGAGTCTAGAGTCTCTGCCTTTATTCCTTCTCTCAAGTGATAACCCTTATGAAAAAACAGATTGTTTTACATGAGAAGACCACAGGTAACTATGCACACTTGCCTTGGCCCTTGTCTGACCTCTTACACCCTGCAGCTCAATGATTTAACAGGCCCATCCTGGCTACAGGAGACAGACAGGCAGTGACCCAATGGCCAGTTTTGCTCTGTAAGTATTGTATGGAAAGGGTAGTACGTGTCCAGTAAAGTGTTCAGCTCTGTGAACTTAGTAGTGAAACAAGGTTCCAATCTATGATAGCAAGTTTCCCTTGCTTCCCTTGCTGCCATTGCAAGAGTATCTCTATCAGTGAAATGCTGGCAGCACAGATGCCCAGAGATGCAGGTTTTCATCAGAAAATTTAATTTTGTGCACAATTCGTGGAGTGTGCATGGTGATCACCACATGCTTCAGTGCTCCGCCCTGGGCGAAAGGCATGTCAGTTTATGTCACAGCCCACACACCTGCTGGCAATAAGGGCTGGGAGTGCTTGGGAAGCTACTGCAGAGGGCGCTGCCCAGGCCACTCAGGAAGCCTATTTGGAACAATTAAAAGAGAATGTGCTCGGCCCTTTCTAGAGGTGGATGCTCAGCCCCCAGGCTCTCAGTGTGGATTTGCCTTTCTGATTGACAGTTTCACACTCTGTTTTCCCAAGTGGCTTGTAGCCTTGGGAAGAGTTGTCTGTTGGGAAAATGTCCACAGATCTTTCACATGAAGAGCATACACATGCTTGATAACCAGCAGCCGCCAGGGAAGGAGAGGCTGGCCAGGCCAGACTCCGATAGAGATTTGTCTCAGCCATTCTTGACCAGAGGACTAAAGTCACACCCACCACAGCTCATGCAAGCAGGAGAGTAGGCACGCAGCTAATTGTCCCCATGAGACCAACAAATACCACCTATGGACTAGTTTTCTGTGTTTGGCCATGTGCTGACTTTCAAGGATATAGGACCAACTTCTTTAGAACAGAAAGCAGGAGAATATAGTGGGAGAATGCCATAACCAGTTGAGAGCAGGGCAGAAACTGTTCAGAGCAGGAAACAGTATAAAAAGGATGCAGGGTCAAAGAGGAAAGTCAGAGAGAGGAGGCAAAGTCAGAAGGAGGAGGCGGAGGAGGAGGGAGGAGGCTGAGTCAGAGGAAGGAGACAGAGTCAGAGGGAGGAGGAAGAGTCAGGGAGGGGGCAGAGTCAGAAGGAGGAGGCAGAGTCAGAAGGAGGAAGCAGAGGGAGGGGGTAAAGCAGAGGCAGAGAAGGAGGCAGAGGCAGAGGGAGGAGGCAGAGTTAGAGAAGGTAGCAGAATCAGAGGGAGGAGGCATAGTTGAATCATGGGTGTGGTGGTGGAGATGCCAGGTCTAAGCTTGTCTGAGAATCCTATTGCGGTAATGAACTCCAGAACTGAGAAGATCCTATTCACTGTGTGGCCCTGGTCTACTTTGGGCCCTCTCTCCATGTCCTTCCTGGCATGGTATGTGATGAAGTTGTCACCACCCCTTCATCTCTATCCCTCCTCTCCCCTTACCTCCCTTCCTCCACCCAAGCATCTGAGCCACTGACCCTGCTTTACCTGTATTTGACACTGTTTGAGAGGAGACAATGGTGGCTCCAATTGGAGTCTATACACCTTGTCCCAGTCACAGGACCAATTGCAGACCCTAGTGAGGGGTCCTGGGCCCGGTGGATAGACAGAGCTGGGGCATGCATTGTCATAATGAATTCTGCTCAATCCAGAGAAGATGAGCTTTATCTCTAAGGGAACGTAGGGAGGCTGGAGACATGGCTCAGCAGCTAGATCACTTGTTGCTCTTGCCAAGGACCCCAGTTCACTTTCCAGCACAATCCATAAATAACTCCAGTTCCAGGGATGTGATATCCCTTTTTGACCTTCACGGGCATAAAGAACACATGGTGCACATACATATGTGCAGAAAAAACACTCACAGTATATTATGTCCTATATATAATATGCAATATCTTATTGTATATTAATTCCTTTTAATTAAAGGAATGTAGCCTTTCCAAAGTCAGACTTTAGCAGACTTCCTGGGAAGCCACACTCCTTCACCAAGGGGACCCTCTGTGCAGGCACCCTCTCAGGAGTGAGGCATTTATGTCTTCTAGGAACTGGGAGATTGACACGGATAAGAGCAAGTAACTTAAGCACTGAACTTTCTCCTCTGCTCTTGTGTGGAGGTCAGAGGAATCTGCTTTCTCCATCTCAGGTCAAATGGATCTCAGGTCATCAGGCTTGGACGCAAACACCTTTACCCACTGAATCATCTCACTGGCCCAGCGTTCAGTGTACTGATCTATCGTTCAACAAAAATTGACCACACCATGCTAGGTTCCATGAAGAGAAAGTGAACTTTGGTTGAATTCCAACCTTATAAGCCTGCTGTATGGAGAAGTGAGGCCAGCACTTGCCTGTTCTACATATTCTTAGTCACGTCACTTACCCTACAACCTCTCCTTACTGCACCAAGTGAAGAGACCATCCCAACCCAGGGCATTTCCAGGGAGGGTGGTCAGTGGACAGAGGCCCTCGGGCTTCCTCCCTGAGCTTTGGAGCCGTTGCACCTCTGTCCCTGGTGTGAGGAGCTGCAGGCATTTGGGCATGAGGACAGTGTACACTTGACCTGGAAGTGGGAATGACCTCACAAATAACAAGTCACAGATAGGGCCCTAGAAGGAGTTCTTGGGAGAGACAGAGCAAAGGACCTTTCAGGATTTTTTTGTTTGTTTGTTTTTTGGATTTGTTTGTTTTTGTTTTAGCTTTGGATATTTGGAGACAGGGTCTCACTACTTAGCTCCAGCTTCCTGAAATTCACAATGTAGATCAGGGTGGCCTTGAACACACAAAGCCTATCTGAGCCGCTTCAAACAGCTACAGTTTCCTGTCACTTTCTACTACCAAGGCAGTGAGTGACTCCAATGTCTCCTGGACTTTCTTTTCTAATTCTCTGTCACTTTTAAAAAGAAGAATTATTTATTTACTTAATGTATATGAGTACACAGTAGCTGTCTTCAGACACACCAGAAGAGGACATTGGATTCCATCACAGATGGTTGTGAGCCACCATGTGGTTGCTGGAATTTGAACTCAGGATCTCTGGAAGAGCAATCAGTGCTCTTAGCTTAACAATCTCTCCAGCCCCTCTCTGTCACTATTGAGGATCTAAACTGCTCTAAAAACCCCACAGGGGCTGGGTCCCACTTTCTTGCCCCTTTAAGGTACTTTGTGATACTCAACCCAGTTTAGGAGGTTGCCTTTGTCCTATCTGATAGTGAAACTGAAGCCCTGCAGATATGACAAGGTCTTCCAGCATTTCTCCCATCTTTCAGCTTTTCTGACCTTTTACAAACCTTTTCTGTTGAATAGTTACATTCTTAGATAAAATTAAATCCCTTCCTTTTTTTTTTTTTTTTTTCCTGGCCTCTTCGGCACCACCCCACCCTCTTTATGATGGAGCTAGGTTCTTGGCTAATTTGCATGTTTGTTTTAAAAGACAATGAGTCGCAGGAAGAAGTAGAGGAAGATTAACATAAGAAAAGCCTGAAGTGAATACCGGCTTTCACAGCCCACAGAATTACGGCTCAGACAGACGTCCTGGCCCCTTCCAAAACACCTGCCCCCAGGTTAACAGCAGGTGTTACTTCAGGTACAAAACAGAACCTCCAGAGGTGTTTGTTGAAGAAGTGAAAGTAAGCTCTAAAACAGCATTCGAAGCTTCCAGCCTCATTAATATGGGAAAGGAGAGACCAAAGGAGGTCTTTTGGCTTGAGGCAAATAATTGCAGCCAAAGATTCCTGCATCTCTGGAAGGGGTCCTGGGCCTTTATTCAATATGACTAAAACACTGAAGAGCCCCTCACCCTCTTGTCTTAGTGACCACAAGTAAGCGTGTAAGCAAGGCTGGGAGAAGGTGGCCAGAGGACAGAGGAAAAAGTAAGGCTCCTTGTGCCCTTTACTAAAACACCCCAAGTCTGCTGGGTGCAGCAACCTCAGATGCTATGTAAGGCCTAAATCTCCTGAAACCATTCAATCAGACAGCCTTCTCCCCCTCGGGGCGTTAGCAGTCTGATGGCTTCAGCTGAGGCACTAGGACAAATACAGTATTTTATGTGTATTGTTTAAGTATATAAGACAACTAAACATATAGAATATTTGTCCAGAAGCATGGCCATGCCATCCAAGGAGCTACACTTTCTTTTCTGCATATATGGCAAGGCCCTGCATATATGACAAGGTCTTCCAGCATTTCTCCCTACCATTTGGCTTTTCTGACCTTTTACAAACCTTTTCTGTTGAATAGCTACATTCTTAGATACAATTAAATCCCTTCCTTTACCACACCAGTGTACTGACAAGAGACAGGAAAACTCCAAGGAGGTTCAGGCCCCTTCTCTATGCAGCCTGTGTGAAGCTGAATGCCCATGGAATTAAAGCTCAGGTCAGTGAGAAGAGAGAAGAGCTATCCAACACACCCACTGCTGAGACCAGCCCCCGTGACCCCAAACTTAACTATGGAAATGGTGATGTTCAGGTCTTGTTGCTTCTAATGCAGAAGCTGCATTTTATCTTTTTCTGTTTGTTTGTTTGTTTGTTTGTTTGTTTGTTTGTTTTGGTTTTTGGGTTTTGTTTTGTTTTTCGAGACAGGGTTTCTCTGTGTAGCTCTGGCTGTCCTGGAACTCACTCTGTAGACCAGGCTGGCCTCGAACTCAGAAATCCGCCTGCCTCTGCCTCCCAAGTGCTGGGATTACAGGCGGGTGCCATCACGCCCGGCTTGCATTTTATCTTTGAAGCCTCTGTGATTTGATTGGGTTATTTATCTCTCTAATCTGCAGAGTGAAAGATGACTGGAACTTTATTTCATGAGACTATAATGAGACCCAGAGATCAATATATGTAAAAAACAAACAAACAAAAACAAAAAAACTAGCAGAATTCAAAACAAAACTACTACTACTACTACTACTACTACTACTACTACTGGGTCATGTGATAATGCCCTAGGTCAGCCTGGAACTCCTGGCCTCAAGGATCCTTCCTGCCTCAGTGTCCTATGAAGCAGAGAGCTCAGGTGCCTGACCAGCAACATTGGACAAGTCCCCCTCCCCACCCCCCCTCTTGGAGACAGGATCTCTCTATGCAGCCCTTGGCTGACTGTCCTTGAATTCATGGAGATCCTCTTGTCTCTGCCTCCTAAATGCTGGGATTAAAATCCTGTGCCCCTCCCCGACACTTAAGTGCTTGGGGAACAATTCTCTCTTTTCTTTTTGGTTTTCTGGTTTTCTCAGATATATTACCTTGAACTAATGGTGATTCTCCTGCCTCAGCTTCCTGAGTGCTGGAACTATAGAAGTGTGCTATCATATCTCACCCAACAGACAATTTTAACATGCAGCCAAGGTACATAGAGCCTACTGGCACAGATGATCTCAGAAGCCCGTATTTAACCCCCAAATGCTGTGATTTAAATAATTGAAAACCTTGAGTTTGAGGCCAGCCTGGTCTACAGAGTGAGTTCCAGAACAGCCAGGACTACACAGAGAAACCCTGTCTCGAAAAAACAAAAACAAAATAAGACAATCTACTCTACTTCTAATATTTAAAGGTTTAAAAACCTTTATTAATCTGCTGAAAAAAACTCTTAAAAATACAGAGGTCGCCGGGCGGTGGTGGCTCACGCCTTTAATCCCAGCACTTGGGAGGCAGAGGCAGGCGGATCTCTGAGTTCGAGGCCAGCCTGGTCTACAGAGTGAGTTCCAGGACAGCCAGGGCTATACAGGGAAACCCTGTCTCAAAAAACCAAAAAAAAAAAAAAAAATACAGAGGTCACAGAAGTCTCAAATCTACTTTATTAGTCCCACAAAGTATTTTGGGACAGGTCCTATGAGTCTATGCTTTCCCCACATTTTAATAATCTTACGTGAGGGGGCTGGAGAGATGGCTCAGTGGTTAAGAACACTGGCTGGTTTTCCAGAGGTCCTGAGTTCAATTCTTAGCAACCACATGGTAACTCACAACTATCTGTATTGGGATCTGATGCCCTCTTCTGGTTTGTCTGATGACAGCAACAGTATACTCATATACATAACATAAATAAGTCTTAGAAAAAAGGGAAAAATAATCTTAAGTTTTTAAGTCTGTCACAAAACAAAGATTTACTTTTTGCCCTTTAGAATAACAAGGTTGTTAAAGTTTTTTATTTCCAGGAGAAAACTTAGGAACTCAGAGGACCAGGTAGAAGTTTGTACACTGAAACCAGACAGCTGAAATGTGCATATATCACAAGCCTATATAAGCCTGTAATCTCAGCATTTGGGAGGCTGAGGCAGGAGGATTGTCATGAATTGAAACCAGCCCTAAAGAACAGGACCCTGTATTAAAAAACAACAGCATTAGTGAGAAGAAACTAATTTTTTTGCTGTTACTTTGGGATGACAACACCTAGTGTGTGTGTGTGTGTGTGTGTGTATGTGTGTGTGTGTGTGTGTAATGTGTGTGTGTGTGTGTGTGTGCGCGCGTGTGTGCGCGTGTGTTCTTCATCACATGCACAGTGAGCCTCTAGGTAGGTAGGGGTGCTTTCAATAGGGGGAGTCAGGAACAGGCAGGGCAGGCCAGCACACCCTGACTCCTTAGCAGTGTTTGCCTGGGAAATCAACTCCTCAAATGTTGCTCAGCTTAGTAGGTGAGTTTTATTTTCTAGTGAAGCCTAGGTGCCCACTTTTAGAAGAGCAGCATGCATTCCGTGTGCTCAGGGCTGGCTGTAGCTGCAGAGGGTGCTAAGGTAGAAACCGCGCAGAAGGCAGGAAACAGAATGACCCATGTTTGGGACCTGAATCAGAAATCAAGTCAAGAGTGCCATTGCTGACAGAAACACGCATTTCTAAAGATATTTATTTGAAAGTTTGGAAGAAAGCAAAGCTCGTGCCCCAGGGCTTCTGGGAGTATGTACAAAATACAATAATTAAATTAAGTCCAGCAGTTAAAATTCCTCATAAAAAGAAAAAGCTGGAGTGCTTCCCAATGGGGAATGCTTGACTTGAAAGAAAGGTTTTACTCCATGGCCTGAAGGTCAACAAACTGGGGCTCCATGAGAATGTATAAAATTTCTTAAAGCGGGTCTTCTGTCTTTGTTTTGTTGAAAGAAAATAAAAAGAGTAAAAGGGGACATGTTTTTAAAATTCAAAAAAAAAAAAAAAGAAAGAAAGAAAGACAGACAGAAAAAGAGGGTGCTGTCCTACAACCATCAGAGTTTTTATGAACACCACACTGGAGGCTATGAAAACATACTCTTTTCTGAGCACTAATCAAACACATCTGCCCTCCAAGAAGGAAGTAGGGGAAAGACCAGGAGAAGCTTTTGAACAAATCTCTTTAAAACGCACTGGTCTTCATAGGCCCTACTTGCAAATTCATGACAAATTTTCTTGCCAGTTAAATTTGAACACATTTACCTTTAATATTTCAATATTTTCATAATACATTTTACATTTTAAATGTCTTACATGATACAAAGACGGATGCAGGCGGTGAAGGTTTGTGTGCGAGTGTGTGTTCCTGTGTGTGTGTATGTGTGTGATTTCATGAGGCATAGCTATTAGAATGAGCTTGTTGAATGCTGTCCTAAAATAGAATGCTTATCACAATTTGAAAACGTCAGTTTTCTGGGGCTGGAGAGATGGCTCAGTGGTTAAGAACACCAACTCCTCTTCCAAAGGTCCTGAGTTCAAATCCCAGCAACCACATGGTGGCTCACAACCATCCATAATGAGATCTGATTCCCTCTTCTGGAGTGTCCAAATTCAGCTACAGTATGCTTACATATAATAAAAGGAAGAAGGAAAGAAAGAAAGAAAGAAAGAAAAAGAAAACATTAGTTTTCACAATAATCATTTGTTACTATTTCTGGTACTGCTAACTGGCCAAAGGAATAAAGTTAAGATGGACACCAAATTTCATAAGCTTGATATAAATGTCTTTATACCTTCATAAGTTATACAATAAAAATATAAATTTCACATTTTATAATTTTATAGAGAGATAGAAAATTTTATAAAGTTAACCTGATTGTCCCTAAGCATCTTTCTAGGCATGAGTTCCACAAGGCACTCTCAGACTATCCTAAGGCGTTATGAACCCATAACCAGTTCGCTGTGTTCTGAAATCCCCACGTGGAGTTTGAGTGATGCCGCCTTTCCATAAAGACAGCATGGGTGGATGTACCACATTAGGAAGAGCAGCTACATTTAATTTACTGAATAATTAGTGGTCTCGTCGTCATTTCTCCTTTGATTCCCAAAGTACAGCATTAGCTGTCTGTCCCCTGCACTCAGGGTCTCTACAGAAAAATGGGCATAATACTCAGTCTCCTGCCTGTTTCTGAACGACATCTGTTTGAAGTGAGATGGGCTCAGATGTCCTTACTGACATTGGAGGGAGGCTGTTATAGAGAAGGAAACCTCCACTGTTGTGTATATTGTTTCCAGAAGATCCTCTGATGCTGCCTCACTCTGTAGATCTGTTGAGGAAATGTTTAGTGAATCTGAGTTGGGAATGTGTGGTTTTTCAAGCGATTTGCAGAAATCATGGGTATGGGTCTCCCTGTAGTATGGCCTTGAGCAAATCAAAAATTACCTGACTGTCAGTGTCCCTGCTATCCTATATCTCTATGTAAATGGTGGTCCCCTTTCAGCTAGGACTGGCACCTAAGGCCCTTAGGGCTCCAGTTTCTATCTATGTGCTTGGACAAAATAATGGAATTTAAGTTTATAATCAAACCTCCAGCATTGAGATTAATCTTAGTAGTCTGTCAACAGGTCTAGGAGATTGCTAACAGAGCCACAAGGCTCTTGAAGAATGCACATGGAAGTTGCTAGATGAATGTATTTTCCTTCCAGAACATATCTTTTCATCTACTAATAGAAGCAAAGGAGAAAACCAGCCCCATGAGTAGAAATGAAAGCACACTTATAAAGCCACTGGGTAGGCAGAATTAAGATCACTCACTGAGCATTTGAGATCAGCCTGGTCTGTGTAGCAAGTTAGGAGCCAGTTGGCTACATAGTGAGACTTCTTCTCAAGACAGCAACAGCAACAACAAAGAGGATCCTCTGCACAGGAGGAGTGGAGGATGCCGGCCCTAACACAGCTCATACACATGCAAATGTAAGGCTTTTTCCTTCCTTCCTTCCTTCCTTCCTTCCTTCCTTCCTTCCTTCCTTCCTTCCTTTCCTTTCCTTTCCTTTCCTTTCCTTTTCTTTCTTGTTATTTTTTTAAGGCTCCTTCCTTATGGGTGCAGGTCACCGTAGGAATGGTGAGGCCTTGGGCCATACAATCGGGTGGATGCTGAACATGTGCAGGTAACTGAAGGCCCTGTCTCTTCATCTTGTCAAATGGGGGGGGGGGTCTTCAAAGGGCCACTTTCATGGTGCATATCTCCATGGCAACACTTGGGACCAGGTTTGGGGGGTTGTTGTTGTTGTTGTCGTCTGTTTTTGAATAGGTGAAGAAACTGAGACTTGGAGAATAAATATCTAGTGTGAACATAACTTAACTGATTAGTGAGAGAGTGCTGATTGATGGGGAAAGACCCAAGCCCTAGTTTTAACAAATACACTCACTGCTTAAGGAGCTTATACCTGGGGAGTGAGGAATGAGAGCAGAAAAGTGCCCCTGGGGCACGACAATGTCCAATGTGTGCACTACGTGAGGACACACACACCTAAATAAGTCTTCTAGTAGCCGGGCGTGGTGGCGCACGCCTTTAATCCCAGCACTCGGGAGGCAGAGGCAGGAGGATCTCTGAGTTCGAGGCCAGCCTGGTCTACAGAGTGAGTTTCAGGACAGCCAAGGCTACACAGAGAAACCCTGTCTCGAAAAAACAAAAACAAAAAGGAAAGAATAAGTCTTCTAGTAACAATCCAGTACAAAATACTGGGAGAGAGGCAGTCCTGTAACACTCTGAGGGGCTGACAGACTAGCATGTCTGGAAAGCTTAGGAGTCTTGAGGATGATGGAAAGGGACTTCAAAAAAAGTCCCTGCAGCTGGGCGTGGTGGTGTACGCCTGTAATCCCAGCACTTGAGAGGGAGAGGCAGGCAGATTTCTGAGTTCGAGGCCAGCCTGGTCTACAGAGTGAGTTCCAGGACAGCCAGGGCAACACAGAGAAACCCTGTCTCGAACGCCCCCCCCCCCCAAAAAAAAAGTCCCTGCAGCTAGAGAGGCCAGTGCTACACACACAGTATGTGGTGGTCACAGTAGCCAGAGCTGTCTCAGGCAAGCCTGGGAGAAGCATACAGGAATTCCTGGTAACTATCATAGAGTTTAGACTGCTATTGTATCTCTCTCTCTCTCTCTCTCTCTCTCTCTCTCTCTCTCTCTCTCTCTCTCTCTCTGTGTGTGTGTGTGTGTGTGTGTGTGTGTGTGTGTGTGTGTGTCCATCCATAGAGGTCTTAGGATTACTTTGAGCTTTTGCCTCTAACCTTACTGGGTGAGAGTCTTTCTGGTTTCTGCCCTTGTACCACGCACTAAGGCACTTTCAGTTTTCTGTTCCAGCTTCCATGTTTCTCTGTTTTGCACCTCATGCTCTGCCAAAGAAGTTCTGAGGTGCCCACCCCTGTATCTGGGTTTGGTTTGGTTTTGCTTTTTTTGTTCCTTCAGTAGGTTCCAGGAACCGAAGTCCGGTCATCTGGGTTGCTCAGCCGGTGCTTTTATGGGATGAGCCATTTTTTCACCCTCCTCCACAGAACAATCCAGGGGCTCACACTGACTTCTCCCTTCTGTACTCTGGTGCTCAGGGGGTATTACGCTGGATGTCCAGCTTATTCCTCTGAAGACTGAACAAGAAGCCCTCTGAAGTCAGCAGAGCATTCCTTGTCTTTGTTATGCTAGCTGTGCATCTAAATGACAAAGGCAAATTAGTTCATTGTTTAAGACAAAAAACAAAACAAAACAAAAACCAAAACAACAACAACAACAGCAACAAAACCCAAACAAACAACAACCAGGGTTAAACCAGCTAGACATCCTTAAGTGAAAGAAAGGAAAAGAAAAGGAAAGGAAAGGAAAGGAAAGGAAAGGAAAGGAAAGGAAAGGAAAGGAAAGGAAAGGAAAGGAAAAATCCAGCTTGTCTTCACTGCTTCCAACCTGCAGTAGATAGATAGTATGACCCACAGTGTTTGTCCCCTCTTGCATCTTTTTTTTAAACATTACTTTCTTTCTCTCTTATTTATTGTGTGTATGTGTCAGAGGACAACTTGCAGGAGTTCGTTCTTTTCTTCCACCACATAGGTCTGAAGGATCAGGCGTGGAGGTGAGGGTTTTTATGGGCTAAACCACCTTACTAGTTTCCTTTGCCTCTAGTCTCAAGAGAGAACATTTTTTGTTATTCATATAATGAATTTTTCCCATAGAGCTCCTCCCATACTCCAAGACCCTAATCTAGGGAACTTGTCCATTGTTTTGTTTTTGTTTGGTATGCCTATGAGGAATCTACAAGAATGTAACAATTGGGGGTAGGGGTGGGGGGCTCGTGGCTCAGTAGGGCCTTTAACCCTAGCAGTGGCAGGAATCTTTAAGCCTGATCTACAAAGAAAGTTCCAAGCCACACAGGGCTTCAGATAGACCCTGTCTCAATACCTCCCCTTCCAAAATTGGCTGGGACTGATGCAGGCTCCTCAGTGGTTACTGAGTTCCATGTGGGGTCTTAAGAGATTGTCAGCTTTAATTTAACTTAGTGTGCTGTGGTTCCAGTCTAGAAGTCTGGTTCTGTTTCCAAGTAAGAGGTCACCTATGAGAACGTCACCTCACCTTGGCCAGTCTCTATCCGTGGCTGAGCACAGCTTTGCAGTAGACTGTGCATGGCCTAGTCATCAGATCAGCAATTAGCAGGTCCTCCAGGCAAGTCTGTGGAACCATGTGCATACTACAGAAGGGCGGACCTCATTCCTCAGACCTCAGGCTGCCTCCACCTGGCTCCCACACTGGATTGCTGGATTTCCAAATGTTTTAAATGGCTATTTGGTTAATTGGTTTTTGTTGTTGTTGTTGTTGTTGTTGTTGTTGTTGTTTCGTTGATGTTGGTGGTGTTGGTGGTGGTTCTCGAGGCAGGGTTTATCTGTGTAGCCTTGGCTAGCCTAGAATTTGCTCTGTAGACCAGGCAGGCCTTGAACCCACAGAGATTGGCCTGCTTCTGCCTTCTGAGTGAGTGCACGTACCTTCACTGCCTGGCAACATTTTAAATTATTTTTCTTTCATTAATTAACTTATTTATTCACTTTATATCCTAGCCAAACCTCCCTTCCTCCTCTCTTCAACCCTCACCACTCACTCTTCCCTTACCTCCTCCCCTCCTCAGAGAGGGGGAAGCCCCTCTTGGACACCACCTTGTCCTGGGACATCAAGTCACAGTATCCTCTCCCACTGAGGCCTGACCAAGCAGTCCAGCTAGGGGAAATGGGCCGTTTTAAATTCTTAATTCAAACTTCTGTTCTTATAACTACTGTGGCTAGCAATACCTGTCTGTGTTTTAATATATAACATTATTTTATGCTTTTGTCCCCTTTTGGACATCCAACGGCCTTATTTTATTTTTTGAGACAGGGTCTCACTATGTAGATCTAGCTAATGTGGAACTCATTATGTAGACCAGGTTCGCTTCGAACTAGGAAGTTCACATGCCTCAGCTTCCCAAGTGCTGGGATTATAGGTGTTCACCACGGGTATTTCAATTTGAGGAGAACTCATCTGTGGATAGCTCTGTGGCTTTTGGACAGTTGTCTGGCACCCAGTGAACTCAACAGGTGGCTGAATATGAATTTAGTTAAATATTCCTGAGTGAAGCGATGATTTCCCCTTAAGAACTTTGCGGGGGATGTATTTACTCACTTCGGCTTCTTTCTGACCTTGGGGATTAGAATTTGTGGTATTCTCTTGCAGATGTGCAAAGAAATACACAAAGTTGTTTCTGGCATCTGGGGGAATGTTAATCAGGAAGCTGGCTAGGTAGAAGACCTGGATCTTCCCAGGTCCCGTGGCCTACAGATTGGTCATCTTTAGGGAGTGAACCTCAGATCCAGTACACCAGGACTCGCCGGTCTTGCCTAGCGCTTGGACTCTATCCCCGAAATTCTTTATGCTCGGCCCAGGAGCCAACTTCGGTGTCAGCGACACAAACGGGCGACGGGTCCCCAGGACCGGCGATGGGCCCCCGCGCAGGTGTCCGGCCTGTGCACAGGGCGCGCGGGGGCCCAGGAGCCCCGAGAAAGACGTTATTGTTACACTGTAACGAGTCTGATTAACACGCTCCTGACACTTTCTCTTAGTTTCTTCGGCTCCTAGCAACCGGGCACAAAGGCGAAGGATTGTCCCGGGCTCCGCGGGGACACGGGCAGCCTTTGATCTCGCACCATTACAGCCTGGCTGCGCGACAGGCTCGCGGGGTCCGGGAGGCCCGCAGTCCTGGCCACTGGGCCACGGGGATCCCCCCACTGAGGCCCCGGCCTGGCCTGGCCGGCCGCTGCGCCCCAGCACTGCTCCATCGGTGTAAATCATCGCGCAGGGAAGGGCAGCGGAGTCCGAAACGTGCCCAAGGCCTGATCTCTACTCCGGGACGAGACCCGCGCACTGATGCATTCGGTGGGTGGTGCGGGACAGAACATCTGCACGCGTGTCCTGACCGTTTGGGCATGTCTCCTTCCTAAGCGGCACGGGGTGCCTTACTCTTCCCGTCCGAAGGAGCGAAAGAAAACCCAGCTGGTCAGTCACAGTGAAAAAAGAAAGGAAAAAATTTTACGTAAAAGGAAGGGCCTAGTTCCATAGTCCCCGAAAACGTAAATAACCTGCTTAGACGAAACTGAGTAGATCGCCACAAACTGTGTGTCCAGGACGACCTTTGGTGCGTTCCCTGCGCTTCCTTTGTGTTTCTGGCTATCTTTACGGATTCTGTAGGAGGTAGGGTGTCAAATAATTACTAGAATCTAAACAAACCATGTCCACCAACGACAAAAGTCACCCACCACAGAACCGGGACAGGTTGCCGGGTCCCACTGCGCAAGTTTTACAGGTACTAAAAAGTAATTTCCGTTCCAGTTCGGTCGCTTACTTAGCCGTCCCTCCCCTGGCCCCAGTTGAAAACAGAGGGTGGGAAGAAAGAGGAGTTGGGCTTTAGCATTTCAATGTTAGGGTCAGGTAATTACTTCCCCTAAATTACAAAGTGAAGGCTTTGCAGGGGGTCCTCCCGGGAGAGGGCAGTGTTCCCAAGTCCTAGGACCCTTCCCGTGATCTCCACTAGTATTAATATTCACAAATTCCCGTGTGTGTGTGTGTGTGTGTGTGTGTGTGTGTTGGGGGGGGAATCTTATGACCGGTTTTTTTCCTTCCTTTGCTTTCTTAGCACTAGAGGGAAAACATAAAAAGAAAAACGCAGAGAATTCAGATCTCAAAAGAAATGCAAGCTCTAAAAAAGTAGACTATCTTGAGAAAGGAGGGGGGGGGGGCTGGAAAGCCCGTATTCTCTCCTCTCCCTGTGGCAACTAAGAAAATTCCACAGTCTCTAAAGAATGTCAGTTTCCCCAACTCCCACAAAACTATTGAGTGCAAAGGTGTTTCTGGCGATAATGACTTCTATTTTAGAGATCGGAACACCGCATGGTTGGTTCTATTTATCCAGCAAAATATGCCAAGCAATCAAAGACTTTCAAATTCAAACTACAGGCTGTGAAGTCTTCATCCCCGGGACACTATTTCCTGACCTGGTCTCTAGAGCAGTGGAGGCTAGTGCGCCCGGTGCTAGTGCGGCCCGGTGGACAACTGGAGACAAGACTGAGGAAAGTCCCTAACTTGCGGTTCCAGCGGTGCCCCAAACAGCCAGAATTCTCTTTACCCTTTCAATAAAACATGACTGGGCCGATACAATCCTCTATACATTAAAATGAGTTTGTCACAGATTGTCATTAAGACCTCAGTAAAACAATGAAGACATTATTGCCCCCCCCCCTCGGGCAAGGTATTAAAGGCATAAAGCAATCTACACCACACGGGTCCTATTGAGATTAATGAAAAAATTATGCAAAAAAATCGCAATTTCATTTTCCCGTGACGAGGCTTTGCGTCCGTCCAGTCAGTCTTGCATCGCACCTGATGATTTATTAAACTAATCTGTGGAGATCAACTGCTGATGTGCCCAGCTCAATCTTGTCCTGGCTCATTTTCTAAGTAATTGTTTCTCATTAGTTCTGATAATGTTTTAATAGTGTTATCCATAATTTAGCCCCCTAGGATTAATAACAAGGGGGTGATAGTGGCAAAGTGGCTGCCATTGAGCTGCACAGAAATATAAACAGGTATGTTTTTTAATTAATCTGATGAGCAGCCAAGTCCCCTTCCTTCCCACCTCATCACCCACGTCTGTGTCCCTACAGCAGACTCAGCCCTGGTGGTATTTCTCTTTGTCTGCTCCTTACGAGGGGTGTGGGTGGGAGAAGCAGGATGCCTGCCTCTTTGCTCCTCCATGTTTTAGAATTCTGTCTCCCGGGGAATGAGTGCCATGGGACTCTGGCCAGCACCCACCTCTCTTCTGGAGATCTTGTATCTGCTCAGACGACTGCCCATTGGCCTACATCTTTGTCTCCTGTGGGCCGCAGTCTTGTGATCCTACCTAAACTGGTATTACTTGGTTATGAAGATGGTTAATCTGAAGTCTGAGAAGGTTTAGCCAATGAGATAGTTTTGAGCTGGGTACATTGGAGCACATCTTTAGTGTCAGTACTTCAGAGGAGGGGGATGCGTGAGGACTCTCATGAGCTTGATGCTAATCTGGGATACCTGGAAAGATTCTGATTCAAAAGCAAAACCAGAACCAAACGGGGTGTTTTTGCGTGAACAAGGAAACTGGGGGACAAGGATCCCGAGATACTCTAACACGGTGAGGATCTAGGAGTCCCTAGCACTGTTGTGGACTGTGGCACTGCTCTCAGTATCACTTTGAAGGATTGTTTTTCTTGAGATCTCCATGGCTTCCATCATGCAGATGGAGCTTCCACAGAGGGAGGCCCTGGCTTAAGGAGTTCCAACCAGTATGGGCTTGAGGGTCTACCTGAATGACTGGGGTGGAGGCCAGAAGATGTGTCCCCCCCCCCATTTTTTTTACAGCCAACAGCTTATCTGAAATCAGTACTGCTCTAACACTCTGAGAGTGTGTCTATGTGTGTGAGTGTGCACATGTGTTTACATCAAGGCCCTCCCTTCCCTGCTAGCTTGTGAGCAGTCTTTGTTTTAAACAGAGACCAGTGTGGACCCCTGTGGGTCTGGTTTACTCTGTGCACACCTGACTTCATGACTCCCAGATGCAGCCTGGGACCTGGGTGTTTCTTACCCAGAATGCCCCTGTCCGCTGTCCTGAAGCACCAATGGCTAGAGGACAGCTGAGTCCTCCCTCTCCCATCTGCCTTTCCAGAAACTCTGGGGCAGCACAGGGCAGCCTAGGTTAGGAATGGTGATCTCTTAACGAGGGGAAGGAGAGACAGAAGGTCCGAAGCAGGTGGCCCCAGCCCGGCACTGACCTCAGCTCTGTTTAAGAGCCACACACTCATGTCCCTTGCTTGTGAATATCTGTGTCTCGAGAATACATTTCTCCAGATCTGTCAGCTCTGGGGTCAGCTTTAGCCACTTGCTAGCCAGAGTGTAGTTTTCTCCTTCCTACTCTGCACTGGGGTGCATGGTAGCCGTGGTAACAGTGGTTTCTGACCCGGCATTGGTGCGATGATGTGGTATCCACCTCCTAGGGTTTTCTGTAGGAACTGAAATGATCGGGGTAGGAAGGAGAGCCAGGGATGGGGCACACGCCAGGGGCCATGAAGGGAATCCACCAAAAGGGCCTAGGAGGAAGAGAAAAATGAAACTGGAAAACAACTGTTTTCTATTTACAAATTTAAATAAACAGAACAGCCTTCCCCCGTGGTGTTCGTCTAAGAGGAGCAGCCACGCCGCTGAGTAGGTCATGAAAAGGTTGGTGTGGAGTTTTAAACTTGCCATTCTGCTAATTTCTTAAAAGAACAGTGGTTCAGCGTCTCTGCACAAAAGCTCATGATTTAATGAGGAAGAGAAACAAAATCTCTGCTTGTTGGTGTTTCAAACTTCATTGGCGTCCTCTGGCACGCACAAGTTGATCCTCCGGAGGCTTCAATACCCTTTCGCCTTCAATATAAGAGTACCAGCTGAATAGAGAACAATGGCCGGTTGTTATGTTTGTTTACCCTTCCTACAAGCTGGGTTAACCTCTTCAAAACAGCTTTACTAAGCCCGTTAACCACACCACCCATACGACCCACAGCCTCATCTCTAATGGGATGCAAATCTTGCAGGGGGCCACATGCACCAGCCCCCTGGCTTTGTGTCCTCTCGACTATACAAGTTTATGGCTGAGAGTCCCATCCCAGCCCTACATTTACAGGGGAAATGGCCTCAGTGGTGAACAGTTAAGCAGGGAGACAAAGGGGAGAGTGGACGGTCTTGTTTTGTCTGCACTGATTTTTTTTTTTAATTGCCAGTAACTATTGACCCGAGTAGTCACCCAAGATGAGAGCATTCGGAATCACCATATATATGGATGGAGCCTTTGCGGGGACAGTGGCTTCTCCAAAAATCAGTTTTGAAAGTTGATGTTTTTAGAAGCTTTTATAAGTCAATACAATACCTAACACATTTCTAATATCCTCTTTGTTGTTTTATCTGATAATTCATAATACTGTTGAAACCCCGATTTTGGATTTTGATATTATTCTTTAAAAAAAAAAAAAAAGCCCAGCCTTAAATTTATCTGTAGTGCTCTCTGTGCAAATGAACAATATTGGAAATATTTCCTAATAAAAGAAGGATGATGAACATTCCAGAACACATCAGAATATGTTTCACCGAGGACTTAACTTCTTCCCACCTATATTTCCACCCATGTCTATCTCCCTGTGATATAATAAACCGGTATTTATAACACATTAATAGACAATAGCGAAACTATAAGCTTAGATTTCCAAAGGAAGGAAGTTTATTTTTAGCATAACAGGTCAGTAAGATACAAGGGGAGGGGGCGTTGTGACTAACATGAAATGAGGTCCTGATCCGGCATGGTAGCAAGCTGCCCTGGGTACTGCGGCTTGTCTTTAAGAAACACGCAGTATCCATTCAGCCCGCCTGAGGAGGGCTTCATTTAACAGATTATTTTTCCTTGATGGATGTGGCAAGCGTAACAATGTTCTGGGCCTGCCTCAGTAATGGCATGTCGATCATAGTTCCTCGGAAAGTAAAGGCTCCCTGGAAAACAGAACACAAACTTCCTGAAAGAATGCTCGCAAATTATAGGCTTCTTTTCTTGCGCACCCTCTCGTACCACGAGAACATTTCAGATCCCACCTGAGTTATGCTGACTTTCCTGCCCAACTTTTGAGAAAAATCAGAGCAAATTGCAGGGGAGACATTTCTTTTTATCCTCCCACAGAGGCAGGGAGGGGGGAAAAATCCTTCAGCTTTTTAACAGGGGGTGGGGGGGGAGAAAAACCACAGCCGACACAAAACATGGTAAACTGTTCATTTCACCCTTGAGAAGTCAAAGGGAAAATGACTGCGGAAGAAATTCAAATGCTTCCTTATTGCATTTGAAATATTGTGTGGGGTTCGGGAGCAGGAATATGCTCTGGCAGGTGACTACCATTTTTTAAAAAGTACATTATCAGGTTAGTAACAAAATGCTTCCTTCTTGCCAGACATAGTGAAAGTGTTACTCCCGGGTGGAAAAATATAAGCAAAGACACCATGCTGCTGGGACATCCAAGCCAAGGACAAAGAAGTCATTCTTTTTTGACCAAACTGGGAGGTGTCACTGCCCCCCAACCCCTCTGCGCCCCATTTTACAGAGTCTCTATTTCTTTAGTCTTCTTCAAATGTTCATTTAGACTGGCATATGATATGGGTCCTGTTCTGGGTTAGAACCCAGGCCCACAGTAGTGCTCTTCCAAAGTAATATGACTGAGAAAGGTTACATTTATGAGTATCACTGAGTCTCCCAGCTTCAAACCTTCCCTGGAATCAAAAGAGGGAAAATTCAATTAACAGAAGGTCCCAAATTAATGCCAAAGTATCTGTGTTCTTGTTTGACTTTTGTTTCTGTTACATAGGTTGCCCTTCAAGGCAATCCTCCTGCTTCAGCCTTCCAAGTGCTGGAATTACAGGTGTGAGTCTCCATTATCTAGTTCCACGTGCTTTCAAGCTTTATCGTTGATTTTGAGACAAAGTCTCATAATGTCGCCCCAATCTGGGACTTTCTACATAGACCAGATTGGCTTTGAACTTATTGAACTCCGCCTGCCTCTGCCTCTTCTTGAGTGCTGGGATTAAAGGTGTGTACCACCATCCCTTGGCTTTCCAATAGCTTTTTTTTTTTTTTTTTTTTTTTTTTTGGTTTTTTGAGACATGGTTTCTCTGTGTAGCCCTGGCTATCCTGGAACTCACTTTGTAGACCAGGCTGGCCTCAAACTCAGAAATCCACCTGCTTCTGCCTCCCAAGTGCTGGAATTAAAGGTGTGTGCCACCACCGCCCAGCCTCCAATAGATTTTTTAAAATCGTTTTATTTTTGAAGAGCTGGAGATGAGAGTTGGACCTTTTGAGGCAGTGGCTCTGCGGCTGAGCCAGATCACAGCCATGGCTAATCACTTCTTTCTCCTTCACTTTACCTGTTGTCAAGGATGCGGCCCTGAGAGAAAGAACAGGTGCTCCTTGCAGATCTGGAGGTGGGGTGAGCCGCCTTAGCCCTTGACAGGCCAGTTATACACAGCACAGTCCATTTCCTATTTGCATAAGTTAAAGTACAACTTGTGGACAGTCACTGCTGTACCTGCTGGTCTTGCATAGGTCTGCTGAGATGACAGCATGCTGGGAGCTACCACGAGGGTTATGGGGTAGGCATAAAGAGTGCACTCACAGGAAGGACTCAACAAAACGGTGGCAGAGAATCCTTGGCGATATGTTCAGATTTTATCCCTCAATAAGGTAGATTTAAAAGCATACATAACCAGAGGTTTCCCACCCCTCCAGGAATGCCTGATCCTCTTGGAATGATGAACCCAACCCTTAGACAAACCTGTGTGAACTAAAATCCTGTATTTGGGTCACTTCTGGTCCCCTCTCTTTTCATACCCTTCAACTGGCCCATTCCATACAGTCTAGAGCTAATTTGGGTCGTTCTAGGACCATGATGAATTTTATGAATCTGGTTGGGGAGGTTCCCCAGGTTAGCATTCCATGGAGAAGGGAGGGGGTGTCGAGGGGGTTGGGGGTGGGCCCCATGCTGTTTTACAAGGCAATCGTCTAGTTTTCCCATTGGAGTGAGTAGGGAGTTGCAAAGGACTCTGGGTTACCCGCCCACGCCTGGAGTGGATTATGGCCCCTGTAAAACAGGGCATCTGTCTTTCCAAGGTTTAACTAATAGGCTGGCAAGAGAAAATTAGCATAGGTGCACATGAAATGTAACAACAACAAAAATCCCACAACAAACAATTCCCCCTCCCCTCAAAAAACATACCACCACCAAAATCCTGATAAGTCTGAGTTCAGACCTTGTCTCCTGAAGCTGTGTGGACTTCCACAAACATATCAAAGAAGAGAAATACTCCCAGCTGCTTTTTAAGACCTGGAATGAACAGTCCTTTCTTTCTTTTGTTTTAGATTTATTTTTTATTATATGTAAGTACACTGTAGCTGTCTTCAGACACACCAGAAGAAGGTATCAGATCTCATTACAGATGGTTGTGAGCCACCATGTGGTTGCTGGGATTTGAACTCAGGACCTTCAGAAGAACAGTCAGTGCTCTTAACTGCTGAGCCATCACACCAGCCCCAGAACATTTCTTTTTTTTATGGGAGCATAAGGAGCTTCATTTCCTTTTTTATATGGAAAACAAGATGTATCATTGCTGTTCTGTTTCCTTATCTCTTAAGGTGAGGGCCTTGGTGTTCAGAGGATCTGGCATAAATATCCATGTTCTTCATACATCAATTCATAACATGCCTTTTGGTTTTTTGGTTTTTTTTTTGTTTGTTTGTTTTTGTTTTTTTTTGTTTTTGTTTTTTTTTTTGTTTTTCGAGACAGGGTTTCTCTGTGTAGCCCTGGCTGTCCTGGAACTCACTCTGTAGACCAGGCTGGCCTTGAACTCAGAAATCCGCCTGCCTCTGCCTCCCAAGTGCTGGGATTACAGGCGTGCGCCACCACCGCCTGGCTTGCCTTTTGTTAATGTATAGATTTATCTGGAAATGCAAACAGTCTGGTGGTCAGGACTTGCTTTTAAATACGTAACTTGTCAAAAAGTTGCATGGATTTTGGAGATGATGGAAGAGTTTGTTTCTTTATTTTTGGAAAACTGACAACCCATCAAAAATTACAAGGAACTCTTATAAGTCTGAAGATTCGGGTTATACTTTTAAGATGCCTTTAAGGAACTGGAGAGTTGGCACAATGGTTAAGAGCTGCCTGCTCCTTCTGTGGACAGTTTGATTCCCAGCGCCCACATCAGAGTTCATAACTTCATAACTGTAACTCTAGTACCAGGAGATCCAGAGACTTCTGGTCTCTGCAGGCACTGCATGCACATGATTCACATATATAAACAGAGACATTCATTCATTCACATAAAGGCAAAGAAAACTTTTTTTTTTTTGTTTTTTTGTTTTTTTTTGTTTTTCGAGACAGGGTTTCTCTGTGTAGCCCTCGCTGTCCTGGAACTCACTCTGTAGACCAGGCTGGCCTTGAACTCAGAAATCCACCTGCCTCTGCCTCCCAAGTGCTGGGATTACAGGCGTGCGCCATCACTGCCCGACTGAAGAAAACTTTTTTTAAAATTTCCTTTAAATAATACTGCACTTGTGACTGAATCCTTGGAGAACCATGCTGACAATAACAGCCAGAATGTTCCGAAAAGTTACGAATCTCAGAGTCCATGGCTAGAACTTTACTTTGCGTCATGAATGCTGCCCACAATGACACACAGGATAGATGCTATCACTCATCCCATGAAAAATCTTTTGAGGAGGCTGAGAAAGAGGCTGTCAGTAAAGCGCTTGTTTAACTCTAGTACCCTGGTACTAGAGTTACAGTTATGAACTCTGATGTGGACGGTGGGAATCAAACTGTCCACAGAAGGAGCAGAAAACATGCACTATAAGAACGGGTGTCTGAGCTGGGCGTTGGTGGCGCACGCCTTTAATCCCAGCACTTGGGAGGCAGAGGCAGGCGGATTTCTGAGTTCGAGGCCAGCCTGGTCTTCAGAGTGAGCTCCAGGACAGCCAGGACTACACAGAGAAACCCTGTCTCGAAAAACCAAAAACCAAAAACCAAAAAAAAAAAAAAAAAAAAAAAAAAAAAAAAAAAAAGAACGGGTGTCTGTGCTGACACTGTGGCCGTGCTACCAGCACCCATAGTGCTGTGCAATAGAGCTCCAGACTGTTCTATCTTGCAAAACCAAACCTGTACCAAGTAAGCAACTCCTCTTTGTCTCTGCTACCCTGATTCTCCCACACTGTCATTCTCCCTTCTGTCCCTATGGTCTTTATCCATTCTCATCCTATAACTTAAAGACCTGGGCCAAGCCCATCCCTCAGCTCATCAGGGGAAAAAAAAAAACATTTCTGTGTCTCTCTCTCTGTCTCTGTCTGTCTGTCTGTCTGTCTGTCTGTCTGTCTCTCTCTCTCTCTCTCTCTCTCTCTCTCTCTCTCTCTGTGTGTGTGTGTGTGTGTGTGTGTGTGTGTGTGTGTGTTTGGAGATGGGGTTTCTCTATGTAGTCCTGGCTATCCTTGAACTTGCTCTGTAGACCAGGCTGGCCTCAAACTCTCATAGACCAACCTGCTTGTGCTTTGTGAGTCTTGGGACTAAAGGCATGTGCTACCACCACCTGGCTCCATGTTTGGGTTTTGTTTTGTTTTGTTTTGTTTTGTTTTGTTTTGTTTTGTTTTTTTAATTATTTTTATTTATATTACTTATATATGTGTGCATCTGTATGTGGGTATGTGCATGGGACTACAGGTGTCTGGAGAGTCCAGAAGACAGTTTCGGATCCCTTGGAGCTAGAGTTATAGGTGGTTGTGAGCTGCTTAATGTGGGTGCTGGAACCGGAACTCAGGCTTCCTGCAAGAGCAGTACATACTTTTATCATCAAGTCACATCTGTTCCCAAACATGTTTATCTGATTCGAATCCTGTGTGTTCTAAAAAGGTTTTGGATTAAAAATGTGCTGAGCATGTTTTGTGACTAGCTGAATCAGACTCCAAAATAAATAACCAGTCTCATTCGGCTGTGTTATTTGTGTTGGAGGGGGTGTGTTAAATTGTAGATTCCAAATTCAGTCCAACAGGGTTAGACGTAGAAAGCCTGGAGGCTGGCCAGGAATCACCTCGTGATTCCAACACACACTCGAGTTTGTGACCTTGTGCTTTTGCTGCTCTGAGTTGAAGTTGAAGGCTGGGTTACAAGTTCACACTCACAAAGTGTAAGATCACTGGAGCCTCTGAGATCTCTTACAGAGTGTCCTCACAATGCTTAGTAATGGATGTTTGTTGGGCTAGTCACCATTCACTAGTCATCCATCCACTGTGGATAGAGCAGCCTGTGCCAGGCCTTGGGAAACCACTTAGGATAGGAGGGGAAGACTCCACCCCTGTGCTCTAAGAGCTTCCAGTTGTTGAGCAGACAAGGAAGAAGAGCGGCAGCTGCCTCAGGACAGATGAGATCTGTGGCTGTGTTGGCTCTTCCCAGTCAGCATCTTCCTTACCACATGCACACCTCCATAGATATGAGGCTGTGCACACATTACACAGTACACACATTCTATGGTGTACACCTTCATAGATATGATGCTGTGCACACAGTACACAGTACATACTTTCCATGGTGCACACCTCCATAGATATGAGGCTGTGCACACATTACACAGTACACACATTCTATGGTGTACACCTCCATAGATATGAGGCTGTGCACACATTACACAGTACATACTTTCTATGGTGCACACCTCCATAGATATGATGCTGTGCACACAGTACACACATTCTATGGTGTACACCTCCATAGATATGAGGCTGTGCACACATTACACACATTCTATGGTGCACACCTCCATAGATATGAGGCTGTGCACACATTACACAGTACACACATTCTATGGTGTACACCTCCATAGATAAGAGGCTGTGCACACATTACACAGTACACACATTCTATGGTGTACACCTTCATAGATATGATGCTGTGCACACAGTACACAGTACATACTTTCCATGGTGCACACCTCCATAGATATGAGGCTGTGCACACATTACACAGTACACACATTCTATGGTGTACACCTCCATAGATAAGAGGCTGTGCACACATTACACAGTACACACATTCTATGGTGTACACCTTCATAGATATGATGCTGTGCACACAGTACACAGTACATACTTTCCATGGTGCACACCTCCATAGATATGAGGCTGTGCACACATTACACAGTACACACATTCTATGGTGTACACCTCCATAGATATGAGGCTGTGTACACATTACACAGTACATACTTTCTATGGTGCACACCTCCATAGATATGATGCTGTGCACACAGTACACACATTCTATGGTGTACACCTCCATAGATATGAGGCTGTGCACACATTACACACATTCTATGGTGCACACCTCCATAGATATGAGGCTGTGCACACATTACACAGTACACACATTCTATGGTGTACACCTCCATAGATAAGAGGCTGTGCACACATTACACAGTACATACTTTCCATGGTGCACACCTCCATAGATATGAGGCTGTGCACACAGTACACACATTCTATGGTGTACACCTCCATAGATATGAGGCTGTGCACACAGTACACACATTCTATGGTGTACACCTTCATAGATATGAGGCTGTGCACACATTACACAGTACACACATTCTATGGTGTACACCTTCATAGATATGATGCTGTGCACACAGTACACACATTCTATGGTGTACACCTCCATAGATAAGAGGCTGTGCACACATTACACAGTACATACTTTCCATGGTGCACACCTCCATAGATATGATGCTGTGCACACAGTACACACATTCTATGGTGCACACCTCCATAGATATGATGCTGTGCACACAGTACACACATTCTATGGTGTACACCTTCATAGATATGAGGCTGTGCACACATTACACAGTACATACTTTCCATGGTGCACACCTCCATAGATATGAGGCTGTGCACACTTTACACACATTCTATGGTGCACACCTCCATAGATATGAGGCTGTGCACACATTACACACATTCTATGGTGCACACCTTCATAGATATGATGCTGTGCATACATTACACACATTCCATGGTGCACACCTCCATAGATATGATGCTGTGCACACATTACACACATTCCATGGTGCACACCTCCATAGATATGAGGCTGTGCACACATTACACACATTCTATGGTGCACACCTTCATAGATATGATGCTGTGCACACATTACACACATTCTATGGTGCACACCTTCATAGATATGAGGCTGTGCACACATTGCACACATTCCATGGTGCACACCTCCATAGATATGAGGCTGTGCACACATTACGCACATTCCAGGGTGTATACCTCCATAGATATGATGCTGTGCACACATTACACACATTCTATGGTGCACACCGTCATAGATATGATGCTGTGCATACATTACACACATTCCATGGTGCACACCTCCATAGATATGAGGCTGTGCACACATTACACAATTCTATGGTGCACACCTTCATAGATATGAGGCTGTGCACACATTATGCACATTCCATGGTGTACACCTTCATAGATATGATGCTGTGCACTCAGCACACACTGTACACATTCCATGACAACTGTCCCAGCCCTGCAAGTTTTTATTCTGCAGTGACCAACTGTGCCATTTGTCATTGAAGACACCTGGTGATTGCATGGGCACTGCTTATTGCCTATAAGTCCGAGACTCAATACCTAGCAGTAAGGAACAATATATTGGAACTCCTGTCATCTGTATGAGGGACACAGGCTCTAGATTTTTGTGACACTAAACTCATTCCTGGGGATGACAAGCACATAAGATGGCCACGTACCTTAATTGTAAAGCACTGACCCGGCATACCAGAGGCCTGGGTTTGAGTTCCAGCACCGCAAATGATGGTAATGTGAACCTCCTTCTCCCCCTAAAGCCTTTCCAGGAGAATGCAGATTAATGTTTTCTAGGAAAAGCAGTGGTGGGAACTGTGGGTGACATGGGAAGAGTGGTCACAGCAACAGGAAACAGTCCCGGACTCTGGCATTCAGAACCTGGAGTCAGTTTGCCGGGAGCTGAGACGACTACAAACTCTTCCTCTTCTCATACCAGGGTGGGGCTCAGGTTTCACACATTTGAAGCAAGTCTTCCGGATGCTGAGCTGCACACACACCCAGCTCAAATGGATGCTCTCCTTTCCTAACTCTGCATTCCGATGCTAAAACTGTTGGATATTCAAGGGTGTTCTCCTGAGCAGATAGAGGTGTGGCCGTGCGCAGAGGGCTCCGCCTCAGTACCTGCCTCTTAAGGTGACACACACTCCAACGTGACGCTGGGCCTTTTGCTCAGACAATTGTTTCTAGGGAATTTCTAACAGATTCCTTTACAAATATTTTTACATTTGGGGGTTTATGTGTGCACACATGGTGGTCAGAGGATGACTCAGAACCAGGGTTCTCTTTGAACCCCGTGGGTCCCAGGGATCAAACTCAGGCCATCAGGAAGGCCTGTACCTACTGGGTATCTTGCTGCCTACACTTTTGCCAGTGCTGGCCGCTGTCAAGTTTCCAGGCCTTGGCTTGGCCCGAGGTCAACCTTGGGAGTCTTCCTAAACTGCTTTCCACCTGACTTTTTTGAGACAGCCTGGGCTTGGTGAATCAGCCTGGTGATCCACACTGCCTCAGCCCAGCCTTACAGGCATGCCATATGCCCAGCTTTTGGTAACCCCCTACCCAACACTCCCTCCCCTTTCTTTCCCATCCTTCAGCTATTCCACTGGCAGAATTCCTGGACAATTTGGTTGTGATGTTCACTTTAGCATGGGGGTTTGGATGCTATGGCTGTTTGGCTGTTAAACAGAGCTCTCATTAAGAGGGGGCTCCCCCACTGCGGTCCGACTGCTACACTTGAGGTGAGCTTGCTCGCCTGCTTAAACCTTTGACTGCCCTGGGACTTACTGAACCAGGTTGTAGGGACTCTACAACCTGGCTCCCACCTCAGCACCTCTGCCGCATGCTCTGTCCTCATTCTGAGGTCATTTCCTGCACCTGACAAATTCCTGATGCTTCAAAGTATCTAAAGTCCCATGGTGTTATTCAACCTCCTTGGTCATTCCTTGCCCTTTTCTACAGAACTGGTGTGATGGGTCTGGTCTGTCCTCTCATGTCATTGCTGGTCTCTGGTTGTCCTTTTCACTATGTTAGGAGCCTCTTGAGGGTTAGTTAGGTCAGTTAGCTAGTACCTGAGATCTCCCAAACCATGCACCTGGACTATACAGGGTAGGATATTGGCCTCGAATGTGAAGGCTGTAGCATTGAGGGAGAGGAGGGAGAAAGGGGAAGAGAGCAGATGGAATAAGGAGATGCTACAGTTTTACTGGTTATGATTGGGCCTTGATTTTCTTAGCAAAGTTTTGCTACTGTACATGAAGGCTGGGTTCATAAGTCACTAACACATGCAGTAAGGGTCCATACCAACTGGTCCCAGGGACTTGGAATCTTGTCATCCACACTACCAAACTGTATGGGATCCTGGCTCACAACTCTTTAGGTTCTTTACCATTCAATGTGGTTGAAGCCTACGACATGCTTGTATATATGAGTGTAGTTAGGTGAGGGCTTGCTGTAGCAGGGAACACAGTGGTGTGTCCATGACCTCATGAAGCCTTCATCTAGAGCAAGAAAATGCATTAAACGATCATCTCTAAGAATGATAAAATACCAACGAGCACGTGGCCCAGTGCAAGACAGGTATAACATGGAAGAGCATTAAGCTGGGGGCTCAGTAAAAACCTGGTGAGGGCAGGGAAAGAGTGACCAGGGCACAGGGCAGTTCGTTCTCAGTGGAACTCAGAGCTGGGTGATGGAACAGGACAGAAGATGGACTTAGACATTTTATCTGCAAGTGTCTTTTTGTATCCTTGATCTTTTCCAGGTTTGGTAACATTTACTGGTTAGTTGACCAATACCCAAGTCTCCATCAGGACACAATGGCTGACCTCAAAACTACAATGTGAGTTGAGGGCATGGTAACTAGTGTGAATGACTTAACCACTTAAGGAAAATCAAGTATGTCAGATTTGTGATGTGAGAAGGCATGTTGGGGAGAGAGAAGACAGAGTCAGAAAAGGGCGGTTCAAGCAGGTAAGAGCTTGGAGGAACAGGTGGTCTTAGTTTTGTCTTTTTAATTTGTTTCTGTTTTGTCAAGACAGAGTTTCTTTGTGTAGCCCTGGCTGTCCTAGAACTCACTATGTAGGTCAGGCTGGCTTCAAACTCAGATCTACCTGCCTCTCCCTACCAAGTGCTGTGATTGAAGGCGTGAGCCTGGAATTTACTATATAGTCCAGGCTGGCCTCAGACTTGGGGCAAACCTCTTCCTCAACTTCCTCAGTCCTATTTTCAGAGAGTTTCAGAGAGTTCTTATTTGTAGTGCATGCAAATACTCACACATACAAAACTGGCGTGGAGGCCAGAGACAACTTCTGTAGCTGTTTCCTTCCACCACAGGTCCTGGGGGTTGCTGGGGTCACCAGCTTCCAGGCAAGTACTTCTCTCCATTGAGGGCTCATTTCAGCTTTAGAGATGTTAAACAAAACCTGGCTTCAGGGTCAGTTAACCATCTTAAGAAACATGTGAGAAGGAGAAAAGAATAGGGCTAGAATCTAAGCCTTTCCTCCAAATCCCAACTCCTGCCCCTAGTCAGTGAACCCAACGTGTAACTGAGGAGAACAGCACCTACCCAAGGCCATCAGAAAAAACTGAACATTTAATGTACATTTATTTTACATACTATGTATTTACATTTTTAATTTTAAAGACTAGTTTATCTGTATTGTTATTTCAGAGATATTGTAAAAATAAACACCTGGTAGAAGCTACGTCAAAAAACGTGAATTCAACAGCAAAATCAGGAAAGTCTCAACTTTGCCATGCTGGGATTTGAGCTTTTCACTCACAATTCTTAAGTACTACAGTAGAAACACCAACATGTAATAATACTGCAGCAGAAACACCAACATATAACAGTACAATACCCAAGTGACATCATAAGTCTTTAAAAGAACCACAACTGTTTGCTAAAAGGAATGTAAGAAGGGGACACTTGATACTTAAGTACCCTTTTGTTTTGTGATGCACATTTTAAAAATCATCATGAAACCAGGTGATGGGATGGTGGTCTACACCTTAAATCCCAGTACTGGGAAGGCAGAGGCATGAAGATTTCTGTGAGTTTGAGGTCAGAGTGGTCTACAGAGAGGAGAGAGTACCAGGACAGCCATGGCTACACAGAGAAAAAGCCTGTTTCAAAATACAAAAAAAAAAAAAGGAAAAGAAAATAATAAAATGGCATTTACTAGAGGCATGGGAAGTAAGAGATCATATCCTGTTTTATGTTTTTGTTTTAACATTTCTACTTGTAGTGATATCTTGATGGATATTTAGCAGTATTTTAAAATTGAATCCAGCAGACATTTACTTCTATTGCCAGGTAATTTTCAGACACTAATATATCTCAAGGGACCCACATGGACCACAAAGCACATTCTACCCGGCCTTTGACAGGCAAGCCATTATATGATCATAAGCATGCAAGAGATCTAAGAGAGTGGCCTGAGCACCTGACTGGAAATGGAAGAGAACCGGGGTGGGCATAACCTTCTGAGCACCCTGGGAAGGTCCTAAGCTCCTGCCTCAAAGCCAGCTCTGGGAGGCTATGAGATTTTTTTAAGTTAGTCTGGAGAAGACCCTCCTAGCCTCCCATTCCTTCCCTATACCTTCTTAAGTGCTGTGGCCTTTAGAACCCACAGCACAGAGCCATTGGTGTGGAACAGAACACAGGCTTCCGTGTGGTTGCTATATCCCGCTCTAGTCAGGCCTGTCCTGAGAGGGTACTGGGAACCCTGTGTGCCAGAGTCCCTCTAGGGCAGTAGTTCTCAATCTGTGGGTCGAGACCCCTTTGGTGGGTCACATAGTAGGTATCCTGCATATCACATATTTACATCATGATTCATGATGGCAGCAAAATTAGTTGTGAAGTGGCAACGGAATGATTATATGGTTGAGGGTCACAGCATCAGTCAGGACGGGTCCTAAGAGTTGTCCTCCACAAGTGCAGGGACCTTTCCAGACTCCATTCCTCCTCTCTAAGACGATCAAACTTGCCCATAAAGTAAAGATTAAAGAGAGCATACAATGGCCCTACAGGCTCTCAATCAATGGGAACAGTTAGTGGTATCACTGCTCCTGAATCGCCTCTGCAGTGACAGGCCTACCACCACCAAAATATGAGTGTCTCTGCTCCAATGGCTACCGTTCCATCAGGGACACAGTTACCATGATTATGGCTACCCCATAGCTAGTCATGTTGCTACTGATATTGTTAGCCAAAGATACTTTTACAAAAACATTTTACAATTTATTTGGGGGTATAGGCCATGAAACTATCACAGTGCACATGAGGAGGTAGTGTATATGTTTCAGAGGTTGGTTCTCTTCTGTGTGTATTGTGGGAAACTGAACTCAGCCTGTCAAGCTTAGGGGCAAAAACCTTTACCCTCTGAGCTGTCTGCCTCCCTGGCACGTCCAAATAGAACATGGAGATGGAGAACCCAAGCCTAACTGGGTTAGATTTCAGATCAGCTTTAAAGGTTTGAGAGGCATTAGCATTGATAATAGGAGTTGAGGTACAAACATAGTAAACTCCCTGTCCCCTCTAAACCCCCAAAGGTTGTAAACACAATTGTCTCTTTAAGAAACTAGATTCAAGGGCTGGAGAGATGGCTCAATAGTTAAGAGTACTGGCTGCTTTTCCAGAGGTCCTGGGTTCAACTCCCAGCACCCACAGGGAAGGTCACAACTATCTATTACTGTCCTCTCTTCTGGTATGCAGACATAATGCAGATAAAAATGCCCATACATGGGAAATAAATAAATAAATCTTAAAGAAAGGAAGGATGAAGAGAAACTAGATTCAGGAATGCTAGATATCGGGGCTGAAGAGATGGCTCAGTGGTAAGAGCACTGACTGATCTTCTAAAAGGTCCTGAGTTCAAATCCCAGCAACCACGTGGTGGCTCACAACCACCATGAGCTCTGATGGCCTCCTCTGGGGTGTCTGAAGACAGCTACAGTATACTTACATATAATAAATAAACAAATCTTTAAAAAAAAAAAGCAAGGAATGTAGATATTTGACAAAGACAAATAGGTTTTTTGATAATTTAGAAAGGTAGAGAAAATGCTCATTAAATATTCAGAATCAGAAAAAATGGCAAATGGCCAGAAGGGCTTATAAAAACAGTGGATTCTCAGAATGTGAAAGGGAAGAGACAGAAGATGAGGATGAAGGGGCAGTGCTCACACTTAGCTTTGTAAAGGGAAAGCATACAAGTATGTGGCTCTCACTCTATGCAGGAAATGAGAGAAATGCATATGCCATCCTCGGTAAGATTAACACAGGAAATGGAGAGTAGGCATTCTGGAGCACAGCGTTGGAGAGCACAGGCTGGAAAGGCTGGCGCAAGCGAACAGGAGAGCCAAGGTGAACCTCTGAGGTCCTCTTGACCAGTCTGTGCCCGTCTCAGTGGACCAGAGTCACCTTTACAGGCCTTTCTGTTTAAAAAGCTGTCCTCAGAGCCTCTGATAAGATAGGCAGGTAACAAGAGTTACCTTGAAAATATTCTAGAGAATGACTCAGCAGGAGAGAAGCCTTTGTTCCAAATACCTCGGATAAGGAAAATCAGGTAACACAAAAAGCTATTTACTAAGGATTTCTGTGAGTATTGAAATCTAAAGGAGTTCCTAAATTTGCTGGGGAATTCAATCTTCTGGTTATAGTTCCTTAGTTTGGTCCCCACCCACCACCCCCAAAGTGGCTTTACTAAATGACTTGTGCACAAAATTCACCCATCGTCAGTGTATAATTTATTAGTGTTCCAGTAACTATATAGTGGCTATTTCATTTCTATCTGGTTCTCCTTCCCTCTTGTTTTTCTGGTGCAGGGACAGAGTACACGGTGCCCTCAGCATACATGGCTAAAGGTGTAAATATTTTTACTTCGTTTAGAATACTTCATGGTGGGCTGGAGAGATAGCTCATGTGTTAGAAAGCTTGCCTAGCAAACAAGAAACCTGGGCTTAGTCCATAAAACTATGGCTGGAGGTGGAAGCAGGGACCAGAAGTCATCCTAGGTACTTACTGAGTAACCAACTAATCAACCGAACAGTATTCCATGCCAAACATAAGCCACAGTTGCTGACAGAAAGCCCAACAGTAAGCGCCATATCACCCCAATGTCTAGCCAACTAAGAGGCCTTCTGGGACAGGGTGGATCAACAAGGTCAGGGCAGGACTGGGAATGAAGGGGCTGAACCATGTGGGATTTGATCGCAGGGAAGGTGGGGTGAGCACCCAGAGCCTGTTCCTTCTCTTCTTGTTATGTTTTGTTCAAGATCAGACTCGTTCGTGTCTCTGTGTATACACCTGAACTACCCCTAGTCGCATTTGATTATAATGGAAATACTTTTAAGATCTTATTTGGGGGCTGAGGAGATGGCTCAGTGGGCCAAGTCTTTCTGCACAAGCATGAAGAACTGTATGTAAACGCCAGGTGTGGTACATGTCTGCATCCCCAGTGCTAGGGATATGGAGCTGGAGGGACCCAGGGGCCTGCTGGTCAGCTGGACTAGCGAAATGGCAAGCTCCAGGCTCAGTGAGAGAATACCTCTCAAAAAATAAGGCAGACAATGAGAGAGGAAGAAGACGTCCGATACTGATCCCTCATTTTATGTGTGCACACATCAGCATGCACGCCAACACAATACCCACACACAGATACACATCACACCCACAAACACTAAGTTAAAAAAAATCATATGCACTCTGTCATTTGTGTATTTACTGTTATCCAGAAGAAACCACATTTGCACTATTTTATTTAAGAATGGCAGTCACAGCTTCATAATTACCTTGCATGTGAGCGATTTCCAAACCCTTTTGGGGGGCTTTAGGTCTGACTATAAGATTTCTGGGATTTATCCAGCAATAAGAATAATATTTTTTTTTAAATTTTTTAGATGGGCCGGGCGGTGGTGGCGCACGCCTTTAATCCCAGCACTTGGGAGGCAGAGGCAGGCGGATTTCTGAGTTCGAGGCCAGCCTGGTCTACAGAGTGAGTTCCAGGACAGCCAGGACTACACAGAGAAACCCTGTCTCAAAAAACCAAAAAAAAAAAAAAAAAAAAAAAAAAAAAAATTTTTTAGATGGGAGGGGGAAATGTGAATACAAAGTAAAGCAGTTTTGTTACATTACCTTTAAGAATAGATTTTAAAGCACCATAGTAAAGATGAAGCCAATTATTTAAAAAGTTACCAAACCTATAATCCATAAAAAAAAACATGAAAATAAAATCAAAAACAAACCAAATAAAAATCCTCTTCTCCCTTAACACTGGACGGGCCATTTGCCTCTAAAAACAATGGATTTAGTTATGAGCAGTAAAGGAAATTCACTACCATGCTTTAAATGTGTTTTTGTTTTCTTTTTTCTTTTTTTAATTGTAATTTGGTATATATCATATCTGTCATAAAGTCTTCATTGGTGCCCTTGGATTTCCTAAGGGCTGAACTTTTCCGAGCCGGTATAGCGTACATGGCTCTGAAACCTCTAAATGAACAGGGACACAAAGAGAAAAAGCAATTACCAGGAATCTCAGAAGTAGATCTCTGCCCAGTCTTTCATTTTTACCCAGATTCACCGGGCACTGGTGGACTGTTGCTGTTCAGAAATAGAAGAGAAAGGCAGTGTGGGCGGTGGGATGGATGGATGGGTGAGGACGGGGACACACTGACATCGCTTCGTGGTTCAACTCTGTCGGTTGACAAAGACAACAACCAAGTCTTTAGATGGCTTGTTTGATCTGTGTGAAAGGGTGGCAGTGGGCTTTCTGGCGCTTGAGGAAGTGGGAACAATATTTTTGGCCGGGGAGATTTCTCCAGAGTTCTCTCCCCTTCGAGAGAGCCATCTGGATCCAACAGTGTTTCTTTTTGTAAAGCTCCTCCGCGCACTTGGAAGCGTAAAGGAAAGGTGCGGAGCTGCGACCACACCTATGAAAACCGCTTGCCTTCTGTGCTCAGAAGGGGCGATTTAGTACAGCTGGCAGTACGAGGGGAAAAGGAACCAGCTCCTTTATGCGTTAATAAGAGATCGCTTGTAATTGATGTTCCCCGCATAGGAAGTGTTTATTAATGTCAGCTCATTAGTCCATACTATTGCTCCTTCATGAGTGAAACAGGAATGTTCCAGTTACGTGATGCTTACTGTGGTAACGTCACCACTGACCTTGTATTGACCTTTATAACTGTTAATGGGACCTAGATCTTGAACGAACACTCCCCCCTCCCTCCATGTTTAGTCAGCTTGTGAAGCTGTAATGAATGAAAACTGCTAAAAATGTTCAAACAAAATCCTTCCAAACCCGCATGACGCACTCAGAGCAGTGATGGGATTAAAAAGAGATTGCCTGGAAAATGGAATCAAACTCAGATTTGTGGCCAGATACAGCAGAAAACTCGTCACAAAATTGATGCATATATCTGCTCTTCCTTCAAACTCTTCACGCCAGAAAGAAGTGATAACTCTTATGTTAAGATTCCCTTTGACTGTGCTACCTTCAGCAGCACACAGACGAAAATTGGAAAGACATTGAGAAGATTAGCTTTGCCCTTCTGCAAAGATGACATGCAAGTTCACGAAGAATTCTGTGTTTTTACATGTTGGGGAAAAAAAAGATTTTTCTTTGATGAGTGATCATTTTTAGAAAGCAACGAGCTGTTTCTCAAGCTGTCATGTTTGTCTAACAAGCAGTGAATGAGGGGAAAGCCTTAGCAGCAACGACATAATTCAGAGGTGAAAAATACACAGGGTCAAGTCTGCTTTTACATATTGTATTAATACATATTTTACAGGTACTAAATTCTGTGTAATTACAGTTTCTGTTGATCCCAACAGTAACTAATGACTTAAGAAGTTCCCACTGTAATTATCCAGTTTCTACATTATGTACAATTCTTAGTGGATTACAAAAAAAAAAAAAAAAAAAAAAAGGGAAACAAGAAAGCCATGTTTCTTCATTAAGCAAACACTAAATCCAGTTCTGAATGGAGATTTTGCAGATATTATAAAGTCTCCATGATGAAGAGAATGATATATAAATGATAAATAGATAATTTTAAAGAAAATCCTTTATACTTTTACAGTAAATCTCATGGAAATTATTTATCTCAACGAACATATTTTACCAAGTGCAGTAGAAGAACTAATGATTTGCAGATTGTATCTCAGAATACAGTTTTCCTGGAAGGAAGGAAGAATCTGTTTGGTTAATAATGTCAGTTAAATTATAAATACTTTACTTCCTGGGAATTAAAACAAGAATAGATGTTGTGCCGAATAAGCTTTTAGTAACAGGTTTTAATAAGAGAAATCAAGCTAAAGTTCCGAGTTTTAGCCAGCTGCTTCCATTCTTATTAATAGGGATGGCTGTGCCAGGTAAAACTGGTTCATCTCAACCTATCTTTTGAGTACCATTTCCTGTCAAGCGGTCACAGAAGAGGTGAGCTGATATCATTATTTTTCTAGGGTAAATTGTTTTTCATGTGTTCTCATAATAAGCACATCAGACTTAATTTCCATGGAACTACTAAGAGAAAGGAACAGGGAATAATCAAAGTCTGAGACTCAATGACTCACCTGCTCGTGATATAAGCCTTGCCATTTAGAGAGATGGGAAGAAAAGGAAGGAATTTTCACTATTGCCACTATCAAAAACCATAAATGACTCAGTGTTAACAGCCAGCTCCGTCCACACTTCGGTGTAATTGAAGACGGGGGTGGGAGAAAAGCAAGGCTACATCATAGTGCCTTCTTGGACTGTTTCTACTTAAAGGAATTAATTAAATGAAATTTTCATCAGAGGAGAGAGATAGGGCCTCGGGGAAACTCATGAGCACCTCACCAGGATGCAAGCCATCCATTTTCCATCCTTGGGACTCATCTGTGCTTTGGACAAAATATCAGGAGTTCATAGTTTCATAAATGGTACTCATTTGAACTAAGACAGATGAAATGTTTGTTGGAAGTGATACTTCCTACCACCGAGAGCTTATTTATAGGAGATCTCTGCCAAAATAACCCCCACACTATTTAAACTGCACGAGCCCCTCAAGACCCAAGGCACCTACCTGCAGTCCCAATGTTTGAGGCCAGCCAGTTTATAGGCACAGTGAAAGAATCATGCTAACTGGATAAAATAACCATATGTCCCCACCAGAGGCTCCATTGCTTGAGTCATTCAAGCCTCGACGGACAAAAAGCACCAGGGCCATTTGCTGTTGGAATCAAACCTCCACAAAGTGGACACGGAAGAAATGACCTAATAGGTAATACGCCTTCTGTGTTAAGAAAAGCTGGCCTGTCACACTGTTGTGAAAGCATATGCCCCAATTATACCCCAACAAGAGGGGCACTTCTTATTTGGAGAATGAAAGGGGGAAAAAAAGCCCAAATTTAACATTTACATTGCCATTATCAAAGGCCTGGGCAATTTTCCCTAGGAATAATATTTTCGAGATATAATGGAAAAAGTGTGTGTGGGGGGACTGTAGTCTTTATTCAGGAACTTAAGAGGCAGGAAGGGAGTGTCTCTGGTCTGACTTTTGTTTGGGAGCTGGTGACATTGGGGGTAACCTTTTCCATCTGCTTACAAGGCCAGGTATCTGCCTTTGGTATGTTTCAGTGTAAAGCAGTGTGTCTGGTTCATGGAGGCAGAACCATCCACATTAGATCTGTCTGCCATCTCAAGGGAGCACATGCTGCCTCAGTTTACTCTCTCTCAATACATGTTTATTGCTTGCACACTGTCAGGTGGAATAAGACAGAATAGAGGGGAAGGATATATAGAGTTTGTGCGTGTATGTGTGTGTGTGTGTGTGTGTGTGTGTGCATGTGTGTGTATGTGTGTGCATGTGTGTGTGTACATGTGTGTGCATGTGTGTGTTCGTGTGTGTTTCTGCATACATGCAGGTGTGTGGGAAAGAGATGATGGAGCTGTTTGAATGTGTTGATTAAAGAGAGCACAGCTTTTCTTTCTAGGTAAATATGTTCATTTACTGGCAATCCTCATTTGGGATTGAAATACAGAAACAAACATGAAACACAATTTCAACCTAAAATATTTTCTGTGAAATGAATAATTTTTTGATGGCCACCAGTGACATGAAATGAAAAAGGAAACTATTTTTCATAAATTTGGTATATTGCCCAAATAAGATCTTTCCTATGTAGATATTCTGCCTTTGGATATTAGGTGTGTTTCTGTACAAAGGTTAGTCCCTGCATTTGGGGCAGGTGGGTAGAGAGGGAGAGGGAGGTGGGTATGCCTGGTCAGGGCTGAAGGCAGGCATCCACAGGGAATGACCTACTTAATATCGTTACCCATTTGTACAAGTCTGGGGGTTTTCAGGTGTCCTTGCTGCCAGGGATCATGTAAAGGACACTTCTCACATGGGTGTCACAGGCCCACCACTGAAAACCAGATTTCGCTTCTTCTCTGCTGCGTTTTTATTTACTTATTTATTTATTTTCACAAGAGTGAATGTTTAACATTTAGAACCTTACTAATCTTTTAGCATCCTTCCTCTCCTAAGTAATTCTGAGCGGAGGGTGTGACAACCCCGTGCCTTACAGAAGTCACAGGAGCTGAGGTGAGATTATCTCCAGGATAGATTTATAAAAACAACTTCCCCCCATTCTTCTGAAAAAAGAGGCAAACGGTATTATTGCAAATAACCTTTAAGATAATTAACTAACAATGCTGCAACTAGCATAAAATCTTCCTTCAGGCGACACCTAATTTAAGTGTTACTGGCACAAAGTGGAGACAGATTGTGCATTACCACCGCAATATTTACATAGCAGAAACCCACAGAGCGGGGACGCCAGGCTCAATGGAGCACTAAATTAGAACAACCGCACCCAGGGTTGATTTGCCTCCCATCCTTCCCAAAGCTCAGGTCCAGAAACCAGTACAGCTCCATCTACAGCCTCCTACTCCGAAATGACTGAGCCCGAGGAGACGCCAGTCCTTTTTCTTTTACCCGCCCCCTCCCCACCCTCCAACTGAAATAACTTGAAATTTATTTTCTCTCCACAAGAACTGTGTGGTCAAACTGTGATTATTTCGTTACAACGAGCTCCTACTTTGATCTGAAATCATTCTCATACAATCGCCGCATCGAAGACAACACGGCAGAGCCTAAAAAGGCTTTTACTTTTTTCTGAGACTGCCAATACAGCTTATGAAAAAATAAATAAGATGAGACGGGGGAAACAATTAGTGAAATATTTAGGGAAAGGGATAGTTGTCTACTTTCCTCGATTTGCTCATTGATAAATTTTATTTCTGTTCCACATTTCCTGTCTCTCCTGCCAGACGCAATGAGTTTCCCTTAAGCCATCCTTGTCCATAATATTTTAAACTCCTGTTCCACGCACTCGAGGTATCAACAAAATGTTTACCTTTCCCAGCTGCTGGTGTTCTTTGAAGGCGGCAATCAGCTCTTCAGCCCACTGAATTTTTTCTGGGCTTGGAGTAAACTGTTCCTGTACCACGGCAATCTGGTTAGGGTGGATCACCTGTTTACCTGCAAGGAGAGCAAGCAGACTGGAGGACAGGGGACAGATCAGCTGTGCCTAGCTGGGGACAACATCCCTGGACGCTTCATAGTCTGGGTGCTGAGGAACTGAACGGTAAAAAGCAAAACCTACAATCAGACACGCTCTTCCAGAAAAATCACACACGAGCCAACACAAGTGTGGGAGTTACTGCACTCCAGACTTACGTAAACGTGCCCTTCCGCGTAGAAAAGCTCGAGGTTTTATTTAGTTACAGGTGGCTGCACGAGGCGGCTTGTCAAATAGCTACTTTGGATTTTAACGGGAAAATGCCTGCAAGTTATCCATTATTTTGAGTTAAGGGTAGAGTGACATTAGATGAGAATTCTCTCAAATTGTCTAAGTTGTCTAGTGCTTGGTTTTTTGTTTTATTTTGCCGGGGGGGGGGGTTGTATGTCGTTCAGCTCGCAGCAGATGTTATGACCATATCAATACCAAACGCTGCCTTGCAATGATATATTTCATTTTCCTTTGAGCCCGTTAGTTTTAAGCATGTCAATTTCAATGAAAATACGTCTAAACTAAAAGGCAGATTTTAATACGGTGGCATCTAGATTACTCTATTTCACATTTCTTAAATAGAAAGATTACAGAAAATTTATCTGTTCCAAAATATATCAGGAACTTCCCTTACTCCTTAGAGTTTGAGAGTTGTTTTGTCTTTGAATGATAAGAAATGGTATCTATGTAGAAATACCTTCAAAATCTTTGATTCCTTTTGAAGTTTAAGGGTTTTAAATAAAAGCCGCATCCATATACAAGCCTCAAAGGATTCTATGTAACTATAACACTCTTAATAATAATAATAATAATAATAATAATAATAATAAACAATTAAACAATGAGGGGAATGTGATATCTAATCAGGTCATTAATAAAATGCAATATAATTTAATGTCACAAACATGAGATTAAATTGCATTACATGATAAAGTTATAAACGTAAATTGACTCTTTAAAACTGATGTTCACTTAATGGCTGCTAACTCTATTTGTTGTCTCATCAATTTGCTCTGCTTTTTAAACAGTTGCTTCAATGTTTAACACTATATGTCACAGCCCACATGGTCTTATAAACTACCAGTTTCTGTTACTGCACTTATTTAGTTGAACAGATAAAAGGAACAATGTTTGTAAAAAACAGTGAAACAGGGATTTTCTTTTTCTAGAATTTTTAGACAAATAGACAATATTCTCTTTAAACCTCAGCATAATTAAAAATTCTGTTATCATTTCATCCTTGCCTGCCAGCATAGCAGAAAAATGTTATGAATCTATATCCGTAAAAGCACTTCAAACTATTTGAAGACTAATTTTTGGAGCCAATAGGAGCTACAAATGTGAACTCCTTTCAAATAGTAGGTATTGATTCCACATTTAATTATTTTAATAGTTATAATAATATTTAAAAAGCCTGCCAGTACCCAGTAGTCATTTGCTAAATTGTCAGCCCTGGATTTCATAATTTATGTACATAATTTACGTTGCTGTGCAAAAAGGCAGATTTCACGGGAACTTCTTGGTACAGGCTCTGTAATATGAGGAGCAAATGTAACTAGTTAGCTGGGTTCTTGCGAAGCACCCACATTTGAGTACGAGGCCACTGTTACGTGTTGCCGTCTTGAAATCTATATACACTTTTATGCCAAGGATTCTTTTGTCAATCTGTGTACATTCCAGTGACAATATAATGGGCTTTAATGCCATGTGGGACACAAGCAAATATTTTATCCACAAGAATTCCTTATTGACAAGTTACCAAGAGGGTGCAAAATTGGCCGGCATTAAAATTTATGACCGTGAGATCCTCTTTTACAGGACCGCTTGATATATCTTGCTTTAAATCAATACCTGTCAAGTTTTTTTAGGCAACTGTATGATGGTATCATTTTTGTCTTGTACAAAAGACTGCAAAAACATTGGAAAACCCATATTGCTTCATATTCATAATCTCGCCTTGTAGCCTGTAGTGCTGTAGTAATTGCAACGGCTAAGGCAGTGGGAAAAGCTTTCTCCCAGATTTTAGTTTCGGTCTCTTTTTATTATTTAAAAAACCCTAAAGGTAATGTATACAACCATTGGGATTGATGTTTAACCAATCAACACAAGTGGGGACCCTACCAATAAAGACGGCAAAAAGCAAACTGCAGCCTCCTGTTTGTGATGCTAGATTTTCTTGAGGGAGGAAAAAGAAGGGAGGAATAATATAATTTTATTATAATCTCATAAAGTAAAGTTTTATGTGTATGTGCACATGTAAGTTTTCATGCTGAAGTACTGGCAACCCCTTGCCCTTGCCCAGGTTTGAGTTATGAATAACAGGACACTTTTGATGGTTTTAAGCCCCTTGACCACAGGCTTCAGATAAGTATTGTACAGTTGGTGCCGAACCTCTGCCTTCTCCCCTTGGCCCCACCCCCGCCCCATCTTCTGCTGCTTTTCTCCCTCTCTCGTGCAAGGCTTAAGGTATCACAAATAAGTTCCAAAAAATTAGTACCCTGGGATCATGAAAGGCATAAAATACTCAAGAGAGAGCACGAGTTAAAACATACACAGCCTCATATCCTTGGGTCACTTTTTTTTTTTTTTTTTTTTTTAGTGTGCAGAAAAATAGTTGGGGAAACAAAGACTTCTCAAAATCAGTACGCATGTGTGGAGTGTGGCCCCAGCTTACAGCTTCTGCCACTTGGAGGCACAATGGGCACTGTGCCCTCAGTGCCTCCCTGCACCCCGGCTCCCATCCTCCTGTGATTTAAAACTCCCCGTTGGGCAGAAACAATAGTGCCAGGTCCATAGGTTCTTCGTGCTGAGTTGGGCAGTCTAGACATTTAAACCGGATTTGAAATAGCTTGTCTTCTGAGGTTGAATTGGAGACCAATTCAATTCAGTCCTGTATCTTGAGAAAACTTTGAACCCCAGAGGGAGCTGAGGGGAGGGGGCACTAAAGGAAGGACATGAAGGGCTGGTCACTGAGACCAGGGTTCCTGGCAGCCAGTGCCACACACTGTGGGCCAACAACACCGGTCTCTGTTAGATAGATTTCATAGAGCTTTTTCTCCCAACTTTTCCATTTGGGCCACAACCTAACTGGCCAGAACAGGCATGCCCTACTCACATACTGATTAGCTGGGGGAATTCCTTTTCCTCTGTGTCTCTATTAAATATAAAGAGAAAGCACTAATAGTTCAGATCGTTTAAAAAACATCTCTGAGCATGGGATCATATGTCTTTAAGCTTAAGAATTAGAGGTTCAGGATTATGTCAGTGCTCTGTTATATATGAAAAACAACATCGGGTTTATTTAACTCTAAGATAACTATGCTATTGCTTAAGTCTTTCCATTTTGTTTCAGGATAAGACATCCTCTGCCAACACACAGTTTTCATTTCAAGGTAATTTGTGAGACATGTAGTTCAAACCTGACTAGGTATAGTATCAAAATACTTTATAAAAGAGATAACAGCATTCCCTCCTTCTCCTCCTTCTTGCTGGGTATATTTATAGTTAGAAATCTTAGCACTTTCATTATAAGAATCAATGAGAGAGAGAGAGAGAGAGAGAGAATGCATGAGCATGTGTATAGAATTGAACAGAACCATTTATGCATAAGATTCTATTAAGTTTTCAAAAGACAGAATTCTGTTACCAAAACCTGATTTTCAGTTTCCTTGAACTCATGGGGACAGGAGTGGTGAGCACTGGTGACCATCAGCTGCCTACCTCCACCATACAGGCCTGTGAGGGACCCACTGACCCCGGTGCCAGCCAGTACCCACAGGAGACTGCAGGTACACAGACAGTTATTGGGAGACACAGGAGGAGAGAGGGGCTTCCCGTGGCCAAATGATTTTAAACAATAATCATGAGTAAAAAAATCACAGGCAGTATCAATTGAAAACTAATCGATACTTTAGCAATTTTAGGAACGTTTTCTTATATTTCACCAATCTAAATTCTATAAATTTATTAAATAAAACAGACAGGTTTTTACTCTCAAATCCTCCCATAATTGTCTCATCCTTTGCCTGGGATCAGCTCACTATACTTAAAAAGACAGAAAAATAAGTGTAAAGGAAAAAAATCCAATCAAATAATTTGTTTTGTAATTTGCAGAGACAAAAACAAAACAAAGCAAAAATCAAACAAAATACAAAACAAAACCCAAAACTGAAAGGAAGGAAGGAAGGAAGGAAGGAAGGAAGGAAGGAAGGAAGGAAGGAAGGAAAGGAAGGAAGCAAGCAAAAAGAAGAGAGAAAAAAAAACCACCCACATACAACCCAGGTGACAATCATCAGGTGCTCTGCTCCACACAGCCTTCTCACGTTACAGGGCATGGGTGCACAGACATCTTTAGTTTTCTGGAATGCCCGCTAATGTATACAGTGCTCTTTAAGACAGCACCAGGAACCATACCAGTGAAGCCCATGGCGGCTGCTTCCCTTGACTGTCTGAGAAGTCCGTCTTCATCCCGGAAGTCGATGTACACAAGATCTATGGCTTGTAGGCCGAAGGCCTTTGCCGTGACAACAATCTTCTGTCGGGCATAGAGGATGTCCTGGGTGTCCTTGTTGCTTGTCGCACCTGGACATGAGTTACGTGTAGAAAAGGGGGGCTTTAACATTGGAAACCAAACCCAGACATCTACTACAGAAACCAGGTTATAAAGGCATGTATGCCTCCCTGGAAACCGTTTCCCAAAAAAGTAATTATTCCAATACACAGGAAGGCAGGTATATAGGCATATATGTTTAGTGGACTGGAACAGTTTTCTATACAATCACTTGTAGTTGCATTCAGGAGATGGAAGCAGGTCACAGGGGCCCCTAACAGATTTTCCTCCTTTATGTAATCACTTGGAGAGTGTCAGCCCAAAGATAACACTACAACAAGTGTCCAGGAAGTTGCGTGTGTGTGTGTGTGGGGGGGGGTAATAGCTCACTTCTTAGGAATGGTATATGCTTGTCTTGTGATATCTGTCCTCAAAGATGACCTGATCCAGTGCTTTGGGGTTTGGTTGGATCAGGAGGTGGGGGGTGGGCGAATGAGGAAGGGCCTCATTTTGGGAGAAAGTACCTGAATGCCTCCTGTAATACACTTAGCTGTGGGACACACGAATGTCTCCTGGGAAGACTCGTATTAAAATAAAATTTTCTTTTTCACTCTGAGGGGAGGGAATGTGTCAGTGTTTAAACTTGGGCTACAATACCTATTGCTCAGGAAAAGTGTCCCCAGCCCACGGGGGTGTGGTTCTGAAAACAGTTTCTGTAACCTTGGCCTTAATTTCCAACTATAGAGACACCCGATCCGGGCGTGGTGGCACACACCTGTAATCCCAGCACTTGGGAGGCAGAGACAGGTGGATTTCTGAGTTCGAGGCCAGCCTGGTCTACAGAGTGAGTTCCAGAACAGCCAGGACTACACAGAGAAACCCTGTCTCAAAAAAAAACAAAAACAAAACAAAAAACAAAAACAAAACAAAAAATTATAGAGACACCCAGATAAGGGCTCAAGGGATATCAGCAGGGCCGGTAAATATTTAAAAATAAATGTTCTGAAATATATACTAAGGTAAATTTACAATTTATCTTTAAAAAAAAAAAAAGCCTACTACATTTAACATAGGAAACATGGCGTTAAGGCCAATGCAGAGGCACTTGACCATTCCACTTAGGGGCTCAGGTCCTGTACTTAAGTGAAGACAGCATATTTAAGCCAGCATCAGTAGTAGTAGTAGAAACTGAGTAGACCCCATACATTCTTGAATATGCCTGAGGTTGTAGAGGCTTTTATTAGTTATTTTATAAATGAGTAGAAGTAATAAGGCAGGATTCTGGAAACAGGAGATGGAGCCTAAATTATCAGGAAGTGGTGGTCAGTTAGTTGTCATGAAAAGGCACCATCAGAGCTAATAAATACACATTATTATGTAAATGTTCCTTTGTGAAGGGGCAAAGAAGAAAAATGTCTAGCATTTGAGCTCTCTCTCTCTCTCTCTCTCTCTCTCTCACACACACACACACACACACACACACACACACACACAAACTGAGGGCAGGGGGGAGTTGGGAGACAGATCTTTGACACCTATGCTGGCTCGAAAATCTTCTCCTCCAAAAACGACTGCATCTAGGCAAAGACCCACTTGAGGTCCGATCTTTAGTGTTTCTTCACACACTGCCTGGAAAAGAGCAGAGCAGGGTCTCAGAGGCTGGGAGCCAGTGCATCAGCAACAGAAAAGATTCTCATCCTAACAGACTTTGGCTAAAACAAATCGAGACCTTCCCTAAAGCATTTAATATTCTTCAGATAAAACACCTCATACATATCTGCTCTGCCTGGTGGTTACAGCAATATAGCTATCACAGTTTATTATATAGTTAGAATACTTCAATTACACGACATTCAATTTTCTAGATAACTTTTGGTAAACTCTTTCAGCTTCTACTATAGGTAATTCACGTCTCTCCAGAATTTGTTTTTAAGAGGACTCTTAAAATGGCAGAAATAAAGCCACAGGAGAGGAGGAAAAAAAAATTGAAATCAAACTAATTGGATTATTTGCATTATGATCAAGTAAAGTGGTTTCAGGCTTACAGTCAGGCAGTACAAAACCTACAACTCGGGAGAGAAAATAAAAATGCTACCAGTCACTCGGGGCGTGTGAATAAAGCAACCCTGACATGCCCAGCTGAACGTAAAGACAAATCACGTTTGCGATAGATGTAACTGTGAGTCTTGGGATGTGCCGCTGTAACGTACTGACATCTGTGTTGGTTGGGAAAAGAATGAAGGAAGCAGTGGAGATACTGTTGATTAACCTCAGGCATTGTGAGAGCTTCTAAGTACGTTACTGAATAAAGTGGCAAAATTGTGCTTTAAAATTAAATCCACGGCATGGGTCTGATTCCAGCTCTGGGATGTGCTTTTGATTATATTCGAGGGTGCTAGGGTTGGCTGAGGACTCTGTGTTTGTTTGTCTGAAGGAGTTAGTCACGAGACAGGGCTCAAGGCAGCCCCTAAACATTTTGCACTGGGCCCTTCCTGCACAGCCCTACAGATCTCCAAAGCTTCTTTCGAGCATTTCTCCGTCACAGGTCAGCTACTTCTGTTTTTAGTGACATTTATCCCCTTCTACTTTCTGGAGTGGGAAAAAAAAAAAAAAAAAAAGCAAAACCAAAACAAAACCACCAAAGGCTAGAAACGTCAGGAGGAAGTACAGGGAGCACTAGACTGTCGAAGCCAGGTGATATGAAAGACACATTTTTTTTGGGGGGGGGAATGACACAAAGGCTTGCAGATAGAGCTGGCTATGAATCTGGTAAGGCAGGTAGTTTGATACAGCCACACAGTGGCTGAGAATGGCTCAGCTAATCTTTTTTGAATTTGTGTTAGAAAACACTTTCTGTTTGAAATGTGGCAAGTTGAAACAAGAAACTATAGATTATTTATATATGTATATATGAACTATGAACAATAATCATATCTGCTAGGAATTACAGATAATAGTACCAGAGAGGCCAGGGTATTTGCAGATGGGAAGACAACTGATAGGAAAGGCAACTCAGTGTATAAAGGTGAAAAATAAAATTTCAATATACGCTTAATCTATACATGTACTAACTCAAAGTATATATTCTGTGATTTTATTTTTATGCATACTCTAGGAACATATAAGTGTTTGGAGACTGAGAAGACCTCTTTTTTCTTTTTTAACTAGCTTCTTTGTCTTCCAAGATATTGAAAACCTTGTTGTTGGAGCAGGACAAATATGAAATGGCTTGAATATCTTACTTGGTTTATAAATCTTTCTTTAAAAAAAATTTAAGTAGATGTTCAAATAAATAAATAAATAAATAAATAAATAAAAAACCAGAGAACACTAACTCACATGACCACGCTGGGGATGACTTCCTTACCTTAAAATTGAGCAAACCCATTGCAGTCTCCACAAAGGGGATTAAATTCATAGGTTGTTCAAGTTTTCGGCCTTTTAAGTGGAGTGAAAATTTGTCTGAAAACTAAAATCAGAAATGTCATAGGTGATTAGACAGAACAGAAGCTCAGCCCTGAAATGCAGAGAGAACAAGGCTGGAAAGCCTCTGACCTGAGGAAGTTCCCTTCCCCAGCCTCCAGCACCCACACAAAAGAATGGGGAGGGGGCAGGAAGGAAGGGGAAAAAAGCAAAGAAAACTAAAGGTAACAAAGTTCCCCCAAAGCACAGTGAAATCTCAAACACCACAATCCGTTTCCCTCCGACAGGAATACTCTGAGGCCTGGGAGCGAGAGGGAAGGAGAGATTCCCAGTTTAAATGCTTCCCTGGAAAACATATTTACTCAGGACTTATCACCCTCTCTCCTCCACTAGATGCAAATGCCAGACGCTCAGAACAAAGCAGACCTCTCTACCTGCCCCTTCTGTTTTTTGTTTCGGACCCAACACCAATACATGTGCAACTGTTGGCTGCCTTTTACATATGTGCTATCTGAGTTATTCGTTACAGCTCCACTATCCTTTGTTCCGGAGGGTTTTTCTTCATATATATTTTTTTAAGCTTACCTAGGAAGACCTTAAAAAGGAAGTTTAATTCTTTGAAGACCAAAGCTTGCCAATTTTTTCCATGAGACCAGTTCACAGCTAGCTCTGTGCTGCCAGTGGGGTAGCCCAAATTCCAAAATCTATCATCTGGAAACATACAAAAGCTCTCGCAGATCCCCCACACCCCCGTTTCAAAAAAAGGGGGAGGGAGCCCCACAATCTAAATTGTAAATCTATTATGTCTATCTAGATCTAATAAGATGTGGAAAGATTAAAAAAAGAAGAAGAAAGAAAGAAACACAGGTATAATAAAGATATTTTTGTAAATAAAGTTGAAAACATATATATCCATTTAAATTTAAGGAATATTCAGCCATTAATGGATATCAAAGGAAAAGGGAATTTTAATCATCTCTCCATTCAGTCTCAGTTGGGTAAATCATATCTAAGAGATTTGCATAAATATAAACCATCAAAGACTTTTCATCTTCAAAGGGGGTTTCAAGACCCTATAAGCTTTGTACTGTAATCATCACAGGTCAACCCTGCAGGAACAGGGCTGCTATGGCAACATAAAAAAACTAATGCTTAAGGCTTAGCATAATATTCTCACTAATAGAAAGGAAACTCATTTTAAAAGCTGGCAGCCTATTTACCAGAAGCAGGATTAGAGGTGTTATTTCCCTTTTACCTGCCCCCTCCTCGCCTGCATGCCCCCCCTAAAAAATACCTAATCACTGGGATCTTTAAAAAGCTTTTGAGCGATTTGCAGTAACTTTACAATTAGGCTAAAATAAATCACAGCTTTCAGTAATGAAGAATGATTCCCGTTGCTCTCTGCCCCTCCCTCTTAGACGGCGTCACCGTCACCTCTTAGTAACTTTCAGGGAACAGAATAACCCACCACAGCAGCCAGGGTGAGGAGAGGGCTGAGAGCTCAGGGGCGACCTGTATGGTATCAAACGTGGTGAAAAATAAAACGTAATTTATGTTACAATTAAACTTGAAAATGAGTAGTGAAATATTGGTGGCTTGGGTGTTGAGTACTTAGCTACTGATTTTCTTTTCTCATTAAAAAAAAGAAGGGGAAAAAAGAAAGGAAGGAAGGAGGAAAAAAGAAAACTTACAAGGTTGGCTACTTGAGCTATTCTCTGGGATAGGTCATTACAACTGCAAAAATCGTAAAGTTTACAACTAGGTAAATTTTTACAAGATATCCCCTGTTCTTAATGAACAAAAATCTCCAATTCCTTTTGCTTTATAGTCAATAGGGGCATTTAAAAATTAAATATGCTAGCCCCTCCCCCCTCCCCATCCCCTTCTTTCTTAAAAAATTGCATTAAGTACTAACACAAAAGGTAACTAGTGGAGAAGTTTCAATTAATTTTTTCAAAAGGAGACGATTAAATGTTTCCGGCCTGGTAAAGTGTTCATTTCATCGAGGTGGAGGGGACTGGGGAGGGGGGCGTGAGGAAAAGAAGGGGGGAGAATTACAAAGAGACTGGGGAGGAGGTGAAGTAGCAGGCTCAGCAATTCTTTCAATTCCAGTGCACACCCAATAGCGTGTTGGAAGAATACGCACTGTTGGGATTTGTGGGAGAATTGTCCCGCGACAAAAGAGGCAGAGTTACGCTTGTTACAGCCCAATAAGCCGTGCCAGTCAGACAAGAGCCCACACTAACGACAAAAGGCGAGCGGGCGATTCTCACACAAAAGAAAACAAGTAAGCCCATCTTTCAGTTGTGCGTCAGGCTTGAGGTTTTACGCTTCGCATAAATACAAACGGAGAGGAAAAATAAACAGCCCCAAAGACTTCTGCTAACTAGACGTCCTATTTCAATTTCAGCGTCTCCCTCACATCCGAGGATTCGAAACAGCGATGCGAAGCCGATTGGGGAGCTCAGGATTGGAGAGATCACCCCCATCTTAAGGGAATGTGATGCTGGCCTTAAGAGGCATAAAGCGTGCAACCAAGGAAAGTGGGACTTCAGAGTCCTCCATCAACTTCATACGTATCTGAGCGCAGTCCGAGTGCGGTTGGAGCCCTCGGGACAGTCATGCGCTCTAAACAGTACCTCTACGCATCTATGGCCAACCTTGGTGAGGTCTCCAGTTTACTGAGTAACCTCAAGACCTTGATGACAGGTCTTTAAGAGGATCCCAAAGCAGAGCTGTCAACACAGATAATTTTCATGTACGATAATTTTCAACCTTCATGTAGCTACATTTGAAGAGTACAGTGGAATAGGCAGAGCAGAAATTATATTCAACTAATAGAGTACAAATATTATTACTGCAATACGGAATCAATATTAAAATTTTTGAGATACTCTCCATTTTTCTTTCTCTACTTGGAAAGAACATCAAGTCTCTAAACTCAGGCGTGTGTGCATTCACTCAGCGAAAGCACTCTTCAACCTGCGCTGGCCACATTTCAAGTGCTGAGTGGCCTTATATGGCAGGGGACCTATGTATTGCAAGATAAAGATCCGGCATATTCAGGTGGATTTAAAAAGTGAGTAGCTGGGGCTGGAGAGATGGCTTAGTGGTTAGGAGTACTTACTGCTCTTCAAGAGGATCTGGGTTCAATTCCCAGCACCCACATGGCAGCTCACAACTGTCTATAACATCAGGGGGTCCCCTATACCCTCATACAGAAATACATGCAGGCAAAACACAAATGCCCATGAAATAAGAGTAAATTAATCATCTTTTTTTTTTTTTTTTAAGTTAGCAGTTTTACCAGGTATGGTAGCTACTTAGCATTCTGCTTTGACGAGATCCACAACCTTTAATATGAGATGGTGTTTTGAACCCCCCACCGTCCTTTCAATCCAGTCACTCCCAAAGGTTCTGTCCCAAGTGGTATAATAAAATGGCATTTCATTCAAGGGACTTGCAGAATAATAGTAAGTCCCTATCCACCCCCTCCCCATCTCACAATTAAAACAATCATAGAATAATTGGGCCCATTTCAAAGTTTTCTTAAGTAATTTGACATGCCATCCACTTTACATTTCAGGCTTTTATTGGCTGAAAAGTCTGTCATGAAATGAAAACACACCTGACAGTAATTTAAAAAAGGGCGCACCAGAGAGCTGTTCAGGAAATAATATCTGAGCTAATTAAAACCACGAGTTAAAAGGTTCCTGTTTCTTCCTCCAGTTGCCCTTAGGAGTGACCTTTTCCTCCCTTCCCTGGGCGATTTGCTTCATATGCAGCTAGACCTCCACGCTGCTTATGACGGCTTCAGAGGAGCCTCAGCCAGGACCATCTATGTCATGGCTCTAACAAGTAGAAGCCCTGGCTTCCCAGTGGCAGGGTGGATGCTCAGAAAGTTAGTGTCCAGGGACCCATTTGTGAGGGCACTGAGGAGACTGCTCTGACCAAACCACAAATCCAACCAGAAAGCAAAAACAATATTTCCAAAAGAGAGCTGTTCTGGGAAACGTGTTGGGGACACCTGGATTTTAGGGGGGAGGAAATGGTGGCTTTTCCCACTCACTTTTCATAATCCCTTCTCTCCTTTCTTTTTGAGTCAGGGTCTCAAGGAGCCCAGATCTGCCTCAAACTGGCTATGTAATCCAGGATGGCCTTGAACTTTCTTATCTTCCTGCCTCTATCTACTGAATGTTGGGACTATATGCTTTTACCACCATGTTGAGTTTACTTGATGCTAGGGAATCAAACGAGAGCCTCGTGCGTGCTAAGCAAACACTCTGCCAACGGAGCTACAACCAGCCACGTCTTCTCCTCTTCTTCTTACAGTGCCAGCCGAATCCAGGACCTGACACCTGAGCCACTCTATCCATGAGCTCTCTCCTCCACCCCGTGTGTGCAATTCTAAATGGATGTGTCTCCTCACTCCTGCGCTGGCCTGAGCGACACAGAGAAGCACTACTACTTACCCACTGGATTTCTTCAGGGCCTTCCACCTTTGGTAGCATCAGGCTAGAGGGAAGAACTCTGGCCTGTAGAAATGTCTCCAGGTCGGCTTCAGCCAGACCACTAGACACGGAGTTGATTCGCACACACTTTTCCGTGGCACCCAGGTCAAAGTCTTCAAGAGTTTGGGCTATTCTCAATCGAGCTTCATTCTGTAAATATTGAGAAAAATGCATCTCCTAAATGTATTCTTACTATTAAAGGAAACCCAACAAACAGTTTATAGAATTCTGATGGATACTCACAGGCTCTGTGATTAGAGCAACACATTTTCTGCCCACAAACCGATAACAAAAATGAATGATTTCTACACACTGCTTAAGATGGCTGGAACACAACGGGGAGGGATGTAACATCGTGCATATTGGCATACCTCTGAATGGCAGAGTAATTTGCTCATTAGTGTACTTTCCAATTGAAGAGGTTAAAATAACTCATTAACTGATTGGGCATTGACTATGGACTAAGCATAGTTCCAGGTCTTTTACCCGCATCTCTTCATTTAATAAGTCTTAGAAACTGGATGCCATCCGGGCTGTGGCAATGTCACCTGTCAGCATAGTCACATTAGAGGAAAGCTAAGCATTTGCTTCCCCAGTCCCCAGGTATCACACTTTAAAAAAAAAAATCATCTTTTTTTATTTTGCTTTGTGACCAAGTTGTGTCTTGACATTCAGTTAAGAAGGTACCCACAGGAGCCTGACGCTCAGTACCACGTGAGAAACTCCCACTAATTCAGGTGGAAACAGTAACATCACCAAGAAATCCCTCCACAGAGTGCTTGACAAATAGACTGTTTTCTTTGATTTGACAGTCTTTGCTGCAGTTATGAAAAGCTCAAAGCCACATTTGAATTATCCCAAGGAAAACTGTATGAGCCCAAATATGTTATGTATTACCTTTGTGTTTGAGCTGAAGACTGTGGATGGGTGGGCGAGGAGGAGCACACTAAAGGGTGGGGGTTGGTGTGGAGAGAAAGGAAGCTCTTGAGGCCATTATTTCCTGCCAATTCCAGTTTCAAAAATAAAGTCTTCTATCTTGCCAACAGCCCTCAACAAATTCTCACTGCCAGAATGAACACTTAGCAAAGGTAGTTTAATTTGGGAAGAATTTTTATTATACCAATAAAACTTTAAAGCATCTAACTACTGATGAATGCATTTAAAAAAAAAGTCTTGGAGCTGGTTCAGACCACTTACTACTCTTGCAGAGGACCACATTCAGGAATCCACATGCTGGCTTACAACTGTCTGTAATTCCAGTTCCAGGGGAGTGATACATTCTGCTGGCTTCCACTGGCACTAGTTATGTATACATGTGTGCACCATGTCTGTGCATATGTATGTGTGTATATATAAATCTTTATAAATTTTCAAACAATATACAGCCATTAGAATAGAAGCATGTATCTAGGAAAACAGATCCCCAAAGTACAGATAGCCATGAGTCATCTGCTGCAAGTGGTGGAGCCTCAGCACTCAGGAGGCACACACATGTAGAGCACAGAGGTGAAGCAAGTCTGGGCTACACAGGGACTTCCATACTAGCAGAGTTACATGGTAAAAGCCTATCTAAGTCTACATCCAGTCAAAGAGACAACCCAAGACAGTTGATTTAAGCTAGACATGAGTAAGTCTACTGCTGAACAGAAACCAGGAAGGAGGCTGCTTCTTCTTTCTTCCTTCCTTCCTTTCTTTCTTTCTTTCTTTCTTTCTTTCTTTCTTTCTTTCTTTTTTTGTACAATTTATTTATTGTTATATGTAAGTACTGTAACACTGTAGCTGTCTTCAGACACTCCAGAAGAGGGCATCTGATCTCATTATGGAAGGTTGTGGCCACCACATGGTTGCTGGGATTTGAACTCAGGACCTTCGGAAGAGCAGTCAGTGCTCTTAACCTCTGAGCCATCTCTCCAGTCCCCTTTTTAAAGATTTAATATTTATTTCATGTATGTGAGTACACGGCTGCTGTCTTCAGACACACCAGAAGAAGACATTGGATCCCCATTACAGATGGTTGTGAGCTACCTACCATGTGGTTACTGGGATTTGAACTCAGTCGGTGCTCTTAACCACTGATCCATCTCTCCAGTGACCAGGAAGGCTTCTTAGTTGGGGTCTAAGCTATACAGTGTGATGAAAGGGTATCTTAAAGTCATTAGGTCACGTGGGAATGGCACCCAGAAGGACTTTAGGATGTCTCTGGGCAGACTTGATTTGCAGAGTGTTGGCTGTGAATAATGATGTTAAGGGAGGCAAATGCAAGAGAAAGCACATGAGCTCTACAGTGGCTTGAGTCTGCACGATGCCATTCTTTCTGTTTTTAGATTCTTAAAATCTGTTTCACAGTGTGCATGTGTGTTGTGGGAAGTATGTATACATCAGTACAGATGCCAAAAGGGGTCAGAGGCATCAGACTCCCCTGAAGATGGTTGTGAGATACACTTGATGGAGTATGGAGAAGTACACACAAGCCCTCTGCAAGAGAAGTATATAAGCCGTGTATCTCCAGCATCCACCCTTACCCAACTTGGGTTATTCCGTAGTGCAGATCCCACTTAGGTTCTCTGCTGTGTACTGTTGCTGCAGAAGTTAATGGGAACATACTGATAACCAAGCACAGGAATAAGCAGGGTTTGAAGGCCATCTACAGTAGCAAGAGGGATTCCTTTGCTTTTACTAGTACCCATTTGCAGGCCCGCAGCCTCAGAGACCCTAAAACCATGTCATGTTGCACACAGCTTGAACAGCTATGAACTCTGGATAGCTTGGGTTTGCAAACATTCCAACTTGTGGGGTTCACACCCTACAGCAAGCCAGACTTGCAGACTTGCAGAAACACTGGATAGGAACAAGTCAAATGGACGCACAGTCATGCTGACAGTGCACTCAGAAGGCTGAGGGAGGAGGATATCCAGTTTCAGGCCAGCCTGGTCTACATTGCAAGACTCTTGGAGGAAGGCAAACAAATGTCCACCAGGCACATGCGCATGATGGTGCGGAACTCCTGGCAACTTCTGAAGTTGTGTCTTGGCATCTGAGCGCTAAGCTGTTTGGTTCCCTTTGGATTTGAAGGGAACAGTTTGTGCAGAGCTTGTGATTTTCATCTGAGGTCAGATTGCCATGGCTTCCACACATTCCTGCTCACTGAGAAAAACTCAATCCTCTGAAACCCCGGCTGCAGGGAGGAACCTAGTTCCAGTCTCTACACATAATCTGATTAGTCCTTAACCAGTTATAATAATGAGCAGTGGGTGCTCAGCAATTTGTTTTTCCTTTTCCTGTTTTTTTGTTTTGTTTTGTTTTGTTTTTGTTTGCTTTTGTTTTATTTATTTATTTAGGCACAGAATAGACAGTGAGCTCTCTCCTGACATCACCCTATACCTTTCCAAAAATGGAGGCTTGTGTCTGAGGTATATTGACACCCAAAACTCTGGTTAACAGGCTGTTGCTTGCTACAATTTACATCAATGAAGAACAGATCCCTCTGGTACATATCCCAAAATATCCAACACCTTACTAAATTTATACCAGCCAACAAGTGTGTGGATTTTTTTTTTATTTTAATGGTGAAATATGTCACTGTGCTAGTAAACACACCCATGCCATCTGTTGGGTTGAGAGAAAGGCAGCTTCTAAGAACAATTAGTGCTGTGTATTCTGTTAGCTTGGTCCACCCAGTTGTGAGGAGAGACGATCTGCGCTCTGTTCGTTTGACGTCTCCCTACTACCTCTCATATCTCCATCAACCCTTCCCCTCCTTCATACTTCTGTTCTCTGGCAGTACTCCTCCCTCTGTCTCCATCTTTAGGTGGGCTAAGAAGAGGTCTGCAGGTGCCTGGCAGACTCTCTCAAGGGAGGTCTTTAGAGTAACTTGCAGAAAATAAAAAGGAATGAGCTTCGTGGGGAAAGAAAGACTGTTTTGGAGGAAGGTTGGTCTCATTAGACTGGGGGGACTGTATCACTAACAAAGCAGCCTTGTTGAAGGGTCCTCTCAGTGACATGAACTCAGCCTTCTCAGATCTGACAAGCTAGATACCTGAATGCCAGAGTTAAGGCCTTTTATGAAAAGTTTTGTTGTGTCTTGGAAGAGTCCACTCACTAGCATCGAGTGTTCTACATCGTGTCTGATTTCAGATTCCACAAGGGTTTCAGATAAGGTTGGAATGGACCAGGATCTTCTAAGGCTTCCCAAAGTTCCTGCAACCGATCGATATTCCGTGCCAGGGGCTACTTGGTGCAGTGGACCAGAGGCTAATAAAACTGTCCCTATCCATAAGCCACAGTATTATGTGACTGTGTCTGGGCCAGGAACCAAGGCGTGCTATGATTTCAGAGCCTAGATTCCTGTCACCTGGGGAGGAGACATGCTCCGGTGACGTAGAAAAGCAGATAAATCAAACCATCCCCAAGACCCGCAGCCTCCGAAATTAAGGGAGAAAATCTGCGTGCGGTTGGTTCAATTGGCACCCATTAAAGCTAATAACTAATCATCCTCGAGAGTTTCTAGCTCAGAACGATGAGATCTGCAAAGAAAACAACATCCGTCCACTTTTACACTCCAGTGGAAGGGGTGGTCCCTCGCGGCGGGGCGGCACAGTCTCGCCATCTGGAGAATAAATCGAGTGTGAAGTACAGTATAGTTTGGGACCAAGCTCCGTGGCGGCCGCTCAGCAGTCAGTTCATTAGCCCCAAACTTCCAGGGATTAGAGGGGCATCAATTCTACTGTCGGATAGGATGAGACAGACCCGGCACAGGATTCAAGAAGCATCGAGACAACCAGGAGCCCCCTCTGGCTTATTTATAGAACCACAAAGTATAAACACACTCAAATAAGTGCCTTAAATAACTGCATCATCGCAGTTCCCTAACATCTGAATTAACACCTCTCCCCCCCCAGGCTCCCTCCCCCTCCATCCCGGCTTCTCCCCTCCCAAAACTGTGAACGTTAAAGTACACATTTTACTGGGACCAGGGGAAAGCTTGCCTCCATCAGAGGCTGAGATCTGGAAATTAAGAAATTGGAAGGATGTCCTAGACTCAGGGGAGATGTGTAGCATTTGTAATTAAAAACATATATAAAATTAATATTTTCATTCCATAAAGACTAATGTTCCAAACCACTTCTAAACTCTTCCTTTTCTAGATTGACTCATCTTAACCCATCTTATTGGTCAAGTGATGTCACAGGAATAGCCTCTTCCAGGTTTTGAGTATAAGATCCTGCTGTCAGCATTTAAGCTAAAGTTGTCCAGGTCAAGTTATGTTAAATCAAAACAAAATAAAAAACAAAACAAAACAAAAAAACTTAGAGTGAACCATCCCATTTAAAGACCCATTTTTCATCTGCTTTTTAGACATTTATGATAAAAATCAGAAATGCCTGTGACACAAAGAGGTCATCACAAGGAGGCTATGTTGCACTTCATAAATGCACAGAATTTATCATTACAGGGCTCACTAAAAGGGATGTAGAAACTGAATTGAAAATCGTGCTCCCTGATTCTTGCAATGGGCAGTGTGTTTCATTAGACAAGAGACTTTTAAAAGGTCATTAATTGTACAAAATAATGAGTTTTGTTCTGACATTTTCAAATATGCACAGATTATACTTTGATCCTGTGAATTTCTAGTTCATTGGTCTTTGTTGTGGTGGAAAAGAAATCTTGGTTTGTTTCCTTAAAGGAAAAGGAAGGATAAGAGGAAGAGAGAAAGACTTGCCTCAATGACATTCTGTGTATTAACTGGAAACCACACACTTTGATACATTCTGCAAGATTCTCCTATTTATTCTGAAACCGCAGATTTAGATGCAGGAGAGGTGTTTTTTGTTTGTTTGTTTGTTTTGTGTTTTGTTTTTTATTGTGTTTATCGGGAATGATACATTAAAACAAGGACTTATAGCAAAAAAAACTACAAACCATCTTTCATTTCATTTCAAGGACTGAGAAGGCTCAGGAAACTTACAGTATGTGCTTGGAATTCCTCACACTGGAGATCAAATCAACTCTCCAGGCTGCAAACACAACATATAAAAGGTAACGATGAGCCGGGCGGTGGTGGCGCACGCCTGTAGCCCCCCAGCACTCTGGGAGGCAGAGGCAGGTGGATTTCTGAGTTCAAGGTCAGCCTGGCCTACAGAGTGAGTTCCAGGACAGCCAAGGCTATACAGAGAAACCCTGTCCAAATCAAAAAAAAAAAAAAAAAAAAAGGCAATGATGACATCCAAAACTCTATGACAACAATTTATTTTACAGGCTCTGAGCAATTGAAAGCATTTCTAAGGCACCAACAAGAGGGGCTCTGAGGGTAAAGGTCCTTGGGGCCAAACTTAAGGGCCTGAGTTCAAACCTCACGGTAGAAAGAGAACCGGATCGCACAAGCTGCCCTTTGACCTCCACACAAGCCAGGTATGCCCCGGCATGCACTCCATCACAAATAAGTATAAAAAAGTTTAAAATATTTCCAAAGGAGAAATGGCGCTGAGCCACATGGCACCACATTTGTCTCACGTCAAGAGCGAAGGCTTTACATTTGTGCGTCTTCTCTGAAGAACTATAAATATCCATCACAATAACAAGCACATAGTAGGACTGAGGGAAGAGTGGGGCTCTCTGCAATGTACAGTGAATTTTGGAGAATGAGTTAATGGTGAACAAGAAGATGGACAGATGAAGGCAGGCAGAATTAACATGTCAGTGGGAAAATACAGCAGGGAATACACGGCATCTGTTGTACAATCTTCCAAATTTTCTCATGTTCAAAATTCTGGTAATAAAACTGAGGGGGGGGAAATCCTGAAAAGATTTCTAAAATGTTCATATTTTAGAGAGCTGGTCAATGACTATATTTTTTTTTAAAAAAAAAGAAACAATTCTCTTCAACATTTGTGTATATTTTCACAATAAAAGAAGTTTAAAAACAATAGCTTTCACTTTGTTATTTGTAGACAATTCTTTGAGTTTTTGGAGGGTTTGTTTTGGTGGTGGTGGTGTTTTCATAATTTCTTTTTGAAGTTTTTTTTCCATTTTTTTTTTTTATGTGTAGCAGATACATGTCTGGTACTCTCAGAGGGCAGAAGAAGGTATTGAATGTTCTACCATTGGAGTATGGGTGCTGGGACTCCATGTGGGTGCTGGGAACCAAATTCAGGTCCTTTACAAGAGCAACAACTGTTCTTCACCACTGAGCCATAGTCCCAGCCCTTTGGTAAGGGTTTAAGGAGATACATAGAACTCACACCACATATAACTCACACCACATATAACTCACACCACATATAACTCACACCACATATAACTCACCCGCTTGCACTTCTTTCTGCACATTTGCTTTGTTTTGAAACTCAGAGACAAAGCATGGAACCTTCCGTAAATCGAGTCTGTCATTGGTGGTTATGTGTCAGGGTTCACACATGTCCTGCCGTCCATCAGTTCCTTCTCTTCTACTGTCAGACAATATCCTATTGTATGGTTACGGCATATTACATTTACATGGACGTCTAGGGTGCTTTCTATTTTGGGGCTGTTGTGGAACATGCTCTAACATTCATGAGCCCCTCCTCCGTATAATATTCACATACATTTCGATCTTTGTACTGAAAAGAAAGCGGGTCTCCTAGGTCCAGTGGCAACTTGTATGCCCAGCCTTTTAAGGAACGGTCAGCTGGTTCTCAAAGTGGTTACGCCAATTTAATATTCCTATCTCAGAAGTGTATGGTTAGTAATGAGAAGGCCACAGGACTGGAAGTGAAGAAACAATTTAGTCGGTAGAACAGAACCTACTGTCCATAGGCAGGAGTGACACTTCCCACACGGCCTAAGGAGGAACAAGGGAGGCCTGGACTGGGGCTGGAGCCTCTGAAAACTAAGGATTTTAGTAGCAGCAGCAAAAGGAGCAGACAGCCCCAGGACAGAGCCCAGATGGACAGACGACAGATGACAGGCAGGATAGCTGTGATAATGCAGGCACTTGCTACAGACAAGCCTGATGATCTAAGTTCGATCCCTAGAACCCATGGTGGAAAGAGAAACTGACTCCTGAAAGCTGTTTCATGCGGGTAATGTGTGTTGTGCATGTGTGCATTCTCTCTCTCTCTCTCTCTCTCTCTCTCTCTCTCTCTCTCTCTCACACACACACACACACACACACACACCACTCACACACAAAATGGATGGCTAGTATATATAAAGCCAGAGGTGGGAGCCCTGCTTAATGCCAGGGGTTGTGGACAGAAAAACAAGAGTCTCTGAAAGCAGTGTCTTAGCAATGAGACGTAGTGCTGTGCTCCACTACAAAGAAGGCTGACAAGATGACAGGATATGATTCACCGGTACACCCCAAAGTCCCTCTGGACCAGGTGCCCTGTGCCCACCATTGCATTTGGAAGAGTTGACCTTGGTTGGGTACTTGTTCATCATCATCACTGAGGCTTCTTCCTTTGGGAGGGCCTCTAGGCTCAGAGTGACTCACTCCTATTTATCTTCAGAACACGTGGGGTTCCATTTTGGGGACTCCTGGTCCAGCCCACTGACACAGCAGAGTGGGTGGTTAGCCACCTCACTGAGCACACCCTCTAATTGGTCTCCCTCCACCCTGCCCGCAGAGGACTGAGAAGGTGTCTCTCTTCCCCAAGTGGTACAAAGTACAGCTGGAGCCAAGCTGCCCTCTCCCTCTCTCTGTATTTATATTTCACGACTTCTCTGGGTTAGAGGAGGTAATTAACTGTTTTGGTTTAAAAGCCCTCCTGCTGGGTCGCAGTCTGCGTGTGAGAATCAAAGTAAACAAGCAAAAGGGAGCACTATCATCAAAGGACCCTGCACCTACCTTTCTTCATTATGCCGCAGGTGCTGCTGCGGATCGCCCGTTCGGGGCAGGGTCCTGGCGCTTTCGTTCTTTTGAATGGTAAATCAAGAGTGATCGGTTCATAATTTAATGAGGCAGGCTTACTGAGGGTCCAAACATGCTGGAGATAACAGGCGCATCACCTGTGCCCTGCCTGAACAGTTGTAAATGATGCTGGCAACGTATTCCGCCAGGTAACTTCCTCTAGCTACATTGTGGAAAAGGGATCAAAAGTTTCCTCTTCCTGTGAACATCAAGGACCAGTTGTTGGGACTGGGCGCCTAGCTCATTTGGTAGAAGTGTTTGCCTAGCACGCTTGAGGACCTGGATTTGATCCAGGCCCACACAACCCGGGTGTGGTGGGGCTCACTGGTAATGGCAGTTGTTGGGGGGGGGGGAAGGCCAAGGTCATCCTCAGCTACTCAGGGAGTTCTGTGCTGATTTGGGTTTCTTTTTGTTTTTGTGTTGGGGGGGGGGTTGTTTGTTTTGTTTTAATGTGGGGGGTGGGAGAGCAAAACTGAGCAGTGGTGGCGCTCGACTTCGGTCTCAGCATTTGGCAGGAAGACACAGGTAGATCTCTGAGTTCAAGGCCAGCCTAGTCTACAGAGTGTGTTCCAGGACAGCCAGAACTACACAGAGAACCTTTGTCTCAGAAAAACAAAAAACCCAAACTTAAAAAGATATTTATTAAGCCGGGCGTGGTGGCGCACACCTGTAATCCCAGCACTTGGGAGGCAGAGACAGGTGGATTTCTGAGTTCGAGGCCAGCCTGGTCTACAGAGTGAGTTCCAGGACAGCCAGGACTACACAGAGAAACCCTGTCTCAAAAAACACACAAACAAAAAAGATATTTATTGTATTGTGTGAATGGATGTGGGGGGTGGGCTGGTGCATATGCCACAGCATGAATATGGGAGTTTTTCTCCCCTCCACCTTTAGGTAGGTTCTGGGGATTGAACTGAGGTCACTGTGTTTGTGCAGGTGCCTTTACCTACTAAGCCATCTTGCCAGGCCAAGAACAAAATTTTATATTAAACTCTAGCTTACTTCTTTGTAGAAAGACATGTTTCTCTATCCATCACCAAGACTTGGAGACTCGGCTGGGCCACATCTCTCCCAGGCTGTCCATTCATGTTGGGTATGAACAGACAATGACACTGGGGTCAGAAATTCCTGTCTTTGTGCTGCTTCAGCAACATCTAAGGTATCGGGAGCAAAGAATCTAGCGTCCACAGCAGAAGCTGTAGCAATGCTGTGGAGGAAGTGAAAATGCCTGGAGGCGTGTCACAAGTGGGCTTGTCACGAAGGGAACCAGGCTGAGCCTCATTTCAGCGAGTTGCCAGAGCAAGCCCTCCACTCCCTGTCTTCCCAAAGCAGAGTACCAAATGCAGATAACTAAAATCTGTTACGGTATTTATTCATTTGTCTTCCTCACAGCCAGGAAGAGGGAAAAATTTAGATAAGGCAATAATGTGTATATTAGCAGGAACGAAACGAAAAGGAGCTATTTTAGCAATGCATAAACTGGATCGTGCCGCTCCTGAACTACTTTTTCATGTCGCCAAGGCTTTAAAGCTACCAAGAAATTAATACAAAAGACAAAAAAGGAAAAAGAAAGAAAAGAAAAAAGAACAACAACAAAAAGGCCCCTAACCCTTCGAGATAAGAGCTTCTCTTAGGGTCTCCTGTATCCCAGGCTGGTCTCAAACTTCCTGTGTAATGGAGGATAATTCTCAACTCCCACCCCCCTTGCTTCCACCACCCAAGGGCAGGGCTATCACAGGCTCAATACTTCCTGTGTGTTAGACAAGCATTCACTCAATTAACTGAGCCACATCCATAACTCAGGGGACCCCTTCTCCCCATGGTCTTCCTGGACAGCCTTGGATAGCCCAGAACTCACTATGTAGACCAGACTCAAAACTACGGTGCTCCTTGTCTCTGCCTGTGGAAATTTGGGTTTACAAGCATATGCCACCACACCTAGCCTATTTTGTACCTTCTAGGTGGCAAGTTGATAGGTTTTAAACATATTTTTACATATGTGTCTCTGTGTACATGGCACAAACATGGAGGTCAGAGGACAACCTGAGGTCCTTCCCAGCATAGAGTTTTTTGGTTTGATTTTGGTTTGGTCTGGTTTTGGCTTTTTGAGACAGGGTTTCTCTTGTATGTAGCCCTGGCTGTCCTGAAACTCATTCTGTAGACACGGCTGGCCTGGCCATCATACAGATTTTGAGGATCAAACTCAGGCCATCAGGCTTGGCACAGAGGGAATTTATCTGCTAAGCCATCTTGATTACCCCAATTTTTTTTTTTTTTTTTTTTTTTTTTGGTTTTTTCGAGACAGGGTTTCTCTGTGTAGTCCTGGCTGTCCTGGAGCTCACTCTGAAGACCAGGCTGGCCTCGAACTCAGAAATCCGCCTGCCTCTGCCTCCCAAGTGCTGGGATTAAAGGCGTGCGCCACCAACGCCCGGCTTACCCCAATATTTTAAAGGATGTGCTTTTCCAGAACAAATGCACAGGTATTTTAAAGGGTTGTACTTTTCCACCTCATTCATTTATTTTTTTTTCTTGAAATCAACACTGAGAAGAAAAAGACAGCTGGGTGGCTGGGGGTGTGTGGCAGTTGCAGTGCACACCTTTAATCCCAGCATTCTCAAAGCAGAAGCAGAGGAAGAGGAAGGTGGATCTCTGAGTTCGAGGCCAGCCTGGTCTACAGAGTGAGTTCCAGGAAAGCCAGGACTACACAGAGAAACCCTGTGTCTAAAAACCTAAAAGAAGGAGGGGGGAGGGGAAGGAGATGGAGAAAGAGGGGAAGGGGGGGCAAGAAGAGGAGGGGCGATGGCATCCTTTTTTTTTTTTTTTTTTAAGATAAACATTTCAGCACTCCAGGCCAGTCTCCAGCTCCCTATGCAGGGTTCTGCAGTGAAGGATGGCCTTGAACTCCTGATCCTCTTAGTCCACTTCTGGAGTCTTGGAAGAACTTAACCTGTTTAGGCAGTGCTGGAGATCCAGTCCACACATGCTAAGACAAGCAGGGTACCGAACAGGCTACACCCCAGCTCTCCAAAAAATACTTCGCTTATTTTTTTAAAATTACATGTATCTACTTTGTGTGTGAGAGTGGGCAAGTTCCAGTGTGCCACAGCCCACACGTGGGAGTCAGAAGACAACTTGCAGGAGCTGGTTCTCTTCTTCCATTATGAGGATTCCAGAGATCCAACTCAGGTCATCAGGATTGGTAGCAAAGTGCCTTTACGTGCTGAATCATCTCTTCATACCCACTGTATTTTTTTTAAGAAGGGGGAGGCTTTGATAACTGTGGTCCAGTCACCACAGAGGGCTATCCTCTGGGACTACCCACACAGGCGGTGGCTTCTCTTCCAAGCATGAGTGTTGTAGATGTGTGTCTTCTCACTGGGCGCACCAACTCCCACGCACAGGATCGTGTCTAATTAAATGCCCCCCCACCCCCGAAATGCTAACAAAACAATGGCGGGCGGGCTGCACAGTTGGTTTTCCCCGGTGTTTCCCACCTTTCCGGTGCCAGGCCTCGGCAGCTTTGTTTCCTCACCGGTGCCAGCCAGGCAGGCGTACTGAGCAACCGCTTGGGTTTTCTTTCCTCTTTCTGCGCCCAGTAAATTTTCATAAAGCGTTTAACGTGAGAACAAGTAGGTTAATTTCCCGAGTGGCATACGCAGAGCCCAGCACCACTGCCGTGATTTGGCTTCTGAGGCAGGGGCCTCGGCCCCAGCAGCCAGAAACCTTGCCAGATCCTTCTCTGAACAGCCCCAGGTGCGATTTAGCAGAACAGATTGTGTGGACGCTGGATGGCCTGTGTCACAATGAAATGGTATCCTTTCTTCCTGAGAGATGAAGACAGAAGCCTCCTGGGCTGACAGTTCTGCCGGCAGAGGCCTCTGGACATGCAGGACAGAGAAAAGACATCCCATCTGGCCACACACACCTGTCCTCAAGTACATTAAAGTTCTAACAACATCACAGTCCCACCCGAATGCCCCCCAGCCCCTGCTGTATCACATATCTGTTTTCTCCTAACTGTAAGTAGAGCAGGAAATCCAAGGTTTTATTTTAATATGCAAAAGATAGAGTCATAAGGAAAATTGAAAACTGTTGTCTGGCCTTTAATATACACCTAGCTGGGCTCTGCATGAAAGCTTGGTGGACCTGACCTGTGAAGCAGATGGCTCACCCAGCAATGGCCAGGCTGCTTGGGGAAGATGCTGTGGAGAGAAGTCAGGCTTCACAGCCACAAGTGTAAAGCTCAGAGAAGAGAACAGCCTGTTTCCCTGAAGTCAGTGGGATTGGTGAGTCTTAGAAAAGACCAGGCTCAGCTGGGTGTGGTGGCGCATGCCTGTAATCCCAGCACTTGGGAGGCAGAGGCAGGTGGATTTCTGAGTTCAAGGCCAGCCTGGTCTACAGAGTGAGTTCCAGGACAGCCGGAGCTATACAGAAAAACCCTGTCTCCAAAAACAAAAACAAAAACAAAACAAAACAACAACAACAACAAAAAAAAAAAAGACCAGGCTCGAAGCCTAGATGCAAGCCTTCACTTACAGCAGCAATTTTACCATTAATATGATAGAGCAGTGGGGTGCCCAGGCCAGTGGCTTTGGAATAAATTATGCAGATGCTTTTAACTTATAATGGGTTAGGGTTAGGGTTGCATACTTGAGAACAGAGACAAGAGGGATGTCATGAGTTCGAGGCCAGCCTGGGTATAAAGTAAGACTCAACATATAAGTAGTCCTAAGTCAAGAATGCATTCCCTAACTCTAACCTTCAGCCCCATCTTAGGAGCATGGTGAACTGTAGAGAGCTGGCTGTTTGTTTAAAGTCACAGGGCTGACTAGAAGCTGTTCTCACAACACTGCCGGCATATGTGATTACCCATAGCCACCTCAAAAACAGAGAGGTTCTGGGGATTGAAATCATGTCACCAGGCTTGGTGGCAACTGCCTCTACTCACTGAGCCATTTTGAAAGTGGGATACATTATGTTGAGGAGAATGTGGTAGTAGGAACACAAGGTTGCTCGCTCACATCTACGCAGAGAGCAGAGAAAGAGGAAGGCCAGTCTTTAACTGGCCTTATCTTATTAATGTTTAGTCTTGGACCCCAGCTGAGGGGGTGTTATCACCCATACTCAAGGTGGGTCTTCCCTCCTCAGCTAAACTGCTTTGGAAATTTCCCCGACAATTCACCCCAAGGTGTGTCTCCCCCGTGATTGCAAATCCAGTCAAATTGGCAATGGAGATTAACCATCACAGCAGGAAAGGCAGGGTGGCTGGAGTGGGAGGGTTTGGTGGCTGGGGTAGGAGGGTTTGGTGGCTGGAAGAACTTGTATCAGTGGTGACTTCTTATTGAATAGGAGGTATTGACAAGACTGCAGGGACAGGGACAGTTAATAACCTTCTATCTGTCAGCTAAGCATCATGTACCAAAGATGCTTCAATCTCTGCACACAGTGCTAGCCACTAGAGACCATAAGCCCGAGGTGGAAGTTTCACATTCAAACCGTAACAAACCCTTTGCCATTAGGACTTAACCATTGTCTGGCTTTTGATTCATTTGTTTGCTTCATTCAAGAGCTTTCCTGAAAACAATCTGTATGAGGCTCTGTTCCAGGAAAGGAGAAAATGGCTCCCTGTCTACACAGAGCTTCCCCGTAGTCAGGACAACAGCTAATCAACAAGTTAAACTAAGAACAACCCGGGTGGGACGTGCCATGAATAGAACAGAATGAAGTGCTGGGACCGAGGGGACACAGGGAATGGCAGAACAGCTTCTCAGAGGGTGTGCCAATTGGTCTGACACCTGAACAATTATATGTGAAGCGTCACACATTTCTCAGAACATTCAGCATAGAGCACATGTGCAAACAGCTGTTGAGGACATAGCCTATGAGTACAAACACCAGGTCTAATTAACTGCCCTCTCAGCCCTATAGGAACGGCCATGAACCTCCAGCGCTCACAATCTTCCTCTAACCCAGCAGTGGAGCCTTCAACTTTGAAGCCCGCGGTGTCTGGGGACTGGGTGGTCTCGTCACCTCGCCGTACCTCTGTTTCTTCATGTTCAAGGAGGGGTTAGGCATGTGGATCAATTGGTCTGTCCGACATGAACAAAGCTTAGGGTTCCATCCCCAGCTCCACATAAAACCACACGTGGTAGTTGTAGCGGCTAGTTTTATGCCAACTTGACACAAGTCATCAAAGATGGGGAAGCCTCAGTTAAGAAAACGCTTCCATAAGGTTAGGCTGTCGTAAAGATTGTAGGCCATTTTCTTAAATAGTGATTGATGTGAGAGGGCCCAGCCCCTCATGGGCGGGTGGTGCTGGTCTGTAAGAGAGTGGACTGAGCAAGCCAATAAACAGCACTTCTCCATGACCTCTGCATCAGCTCCTGCCTCAGGGTTCCAGTCTTGTTTGAGTTCCTGACCTGACTTCTTTCCATAACAGTGATGTGGAAGTGTAGGCCAAATTAACCCTTTCTTCCCCGAGTTGCTTTGGCCATGGTGATTCATCATGGTGACTCTGACCAGGACAATGGTGTACTCCTGTCACCCCAGCACGCTGAAGTGAGGGCAGGAGGAGCAGAGAAATTCGAGGAGGTCATGGTAAGTTTGGAACCCAGTCAAAAAGTGGGGGCCAGATAGGGATAATGAAAGGATGAGGGCTACAGGCTGGGAAGGTCCCTAGTGTCCTTTCCCGCCTCGCCTCCTGTGGAGAAGCTGAGGCAAGGGCAGACGCCGCCATGGGTCAGCAAGGTCACTGCGGCGGATGCGCTGGCCCAATAACGGGAAATACGTATGTGATGCTGTGTGTAACCCTGGTGTGACCCTGTGCGCGGCGGCCACGTAAGCGGAAATGACTTAACTAGTTTATCCGACCTCTATAGGAAACTGATTGGTTCTCAGAGAGCTCGGGCTCAGATAATTTAAACTGATTGGCTTGGAAGCTATGGAGTGGCTTGTGTAGGCGGGCTTTGCTGTAAATCTATAAAAGCAGTCCTGTTTCTGCACCCGGTGTTCACTGTCATCTACCCCGCGTGGGGGAATGGCCGTGACCCCAGAGCTCTGGAATAAAAATCCTCCTGCTATTTGCATCAAGACTGTTTCTCAAGCTGGGCGTGGTGGCGCATGCCTGTAATCCCAGTACTTGGGAGACAGAGGCAGGCGGATTTCTGAGTTCGAGGCCAGCCTGGTCTACAGAATGAGTTCCAGGACAGCCAGGACCACACAGAGAAACCCTGTCTCGGGGAAAAAAAAAAAAAAGAGACTGCTTCTCGTGAGTGATTGGGGTGACAGCTTCCAAGGTGTGGGGCGCTGGGGTGCCCCCCGTTTTTCTTTCGGGTCTTACAATAACAGCAGTGTCTGATGTAGGTAATGGTGAGGTTTAGGTAAGTACTTAATATTAGGTAGATTGTTTTTCTAAAAATGTGCTTATACTTCCCAAATGTTGAGATTTAGGGTGGTTCATCACATCGCGCTCCCTCTCCTTTATCACTAACAGATCTGATATGATAAAACCCAAATTTAGTGTATCTCCCCAGATACTCATGTGAACCCACATTTTTCCCTCATTCCATGAACAGCTATCACAACATCCTAATTCTTGTGTGACAAGTGGCAATGGTTAGCCTCTTTGCTCAAGAACAAATTGGGAGGGACACTTGGAAGGTAAGTCTAGAGCCCTGTCTGACCATTGCATTCATTTCCCAGGTTATGCTGAACTCTGAACACATTTGCCCAGATCCACACCCAAGATGAATGAATATACTCTCTAGGCATCTATTCTATCCATCCCAACTATCTACTGATACATCCTGACAATATGTTGGTTTTTTTCTACCTGGCAAGCAATTGGTAAGCATTTTTAGAACGTTAGCTTAATCAAGCTGATACTAAGTAAAAGAAGTAGGGACTGAAATAATAAGTTCTTTATTGGAGATTATCCAAGGATATGGAAGGCTGGGCCGGATGTGGCTAAGCAAGTGTAATCCCAGCACTCAGAAGGCAGGGCCAGGAGGATCTGCTACAGGTTCAAGGCCAGAATGGTATAAAATAGTGAGCTTCAGGCCAGCCTGGGCTATATGTCAAGACCTTTATTTCAGAACAAAATCTTGGGGAAGGAGAAATACATACCCTAGAAAGTTGGATTTGTTAGGAAGAATCAAGAACCAGGGAAATGGATCAGCAGATAAAAACCAAACCGATGCCAGAGTGAGCTAGCCTGATGACCCAGGTCTAATTCCTGGAACCACACTATACAACAAAACAAAAAGTGCTGGATGTGATGGCACATACATTAAATCCCAGAACTCGGGGCAGAAGAGTTCAGAGCCTATGGATCTACATGTAGAACTCTAGACCAGCCAGGTCTACATAAAGAGACTCAGTCTGTTTTTTGTTTTGGTTTTTGTTTTTTTCGAGACAGAGTTTCTCTGTGCAGCCCTGGCTGTCCTGGAATTCACTCTGTAGACCAGACTGGCCTCAAACTCAGAGATCCGCTTGCCTCTGCCTCCCAGGTGCTGGGAATAAAGGCGTGTGCCACTACCGCCCAGCTGAGACCCAGTTTTAATACAAAATTAAATGTTACAGATGGCGGAGCAGCTGTAAGATGCAGGGAGATGGGAGGCAGAGAGAGATCTGCTCAGAAGCATGCAGACCATCCAGCCTGGAATACACCACACAGCAGCAGAAACAATGAGAGATCCTGCTTCAGCAAGGTGGGGAGCAAGGACAGACTCCTTAAAGTTGCCCTTGGACTTCCACACTCACACTGTAGAAACATGCTCCTGCACTCTAGAGACACACACAGAAAGAGAGAGAGAGACAAAGGCAGACAGACACAGACAGACAGACACAGAGAGGATAGCTATGAAGCAAAGAATTCCACAGCTTTCCTGATAGAAATCAACCATCAAAGGAAGTTGTTTGTATGCTGAAATTGGATCGTGAGAGACAAGAACATGATTTGCTGTTATTTAAAAACCACTCATTTGGAAAGAAAGAGATTAAATATTGTCATAAACATGGTAACGATAAGCTGCTCAGCCTCAACTGTGAGCTAAACTGGTGTACGCTGTCTAAAACCAAAATGAAGCCTGAAGAGATGGTGTGGCTGTTAGGAGCTCTTGCAGCTCCTGTAGAGGACCAGGTTTGGTTCCTAGCTTCACATTTGGGAGCTCACAACTGCCTGTAACTCCAGTTCCAGGGGATCGGACACCTTCTGTCCTTCACAGGGACCCACAGACATGTGGGTACACACACATATAAATATCTAAACATTTAAATATTTAAAATTGAAGTGAGGGGCACATTAAAAGGGTACTTTTCCAAACATGTACTGAGAGTTCTAACAACAGGCCAGCACATTCTAAATATGTCATAAGATATCAGAATTTTATTAATACCATTGCCCAATGAAATAGTAATACTTGAAAAGATAAGGTTGATTAAGAATGAAGACCTTGGGGTTGGAAGGATTGCTGAGTGTCTTAGTGTTTTACTGCTGTTAACAGACTCCATGACCAAGGCAACTCTTATAAGGACAACATTTAATTGGGGCTGGCTTACAGGTTCAGAGGTTTAGTCCATTATCATCAAGATGGGAGCATGGCAGTGTCCAGGTAGGCATCGTGCAGGAGGAGCTGAGAGTTCTACATCTTCCTCTGAAGGCTGCTAGGAAAATACTGACTTCCAGGCAGCTAGGATGAGGGCCTTAAAGCCTACAACCACAGTGACACACCTACTCTAACAAGGCCACACCTCCAAATAGTGACACTCCCTGGGCCAAACATATATAAACCATCACACCAAGTAGTTAAGAATACTAGCTGCTCTTCCAGAGGATTGAGGTTTGATTCCCAGTACCCACTGGTGGCTCATAGCTACCTGTAACTCTAGTCTCAGAAGATTAGTTACCTTCTTCTGGCCTCTTTAGGCACTAGGCACACATAGAATACATCTACATACAACCAGGCTAAACACCCATACACATAAAATAAAGCAAAATAACATTTTTTGAATGGGGATCTAGCACAGAAACCAAGTCATCAAAATAATGTAATTGAAGAAATGTCAAGATGAAGCCTCTTACACTGACAGTGAGGTGGTTCTATGCCAACAAAATACAACAAAACAAAAAACTTATATCAAAATAAAGCAACAAATTTGATATTCCCATTTGATTATATTAATTAGCTAGAGATATGTTTTTGTTTTTATTATTACTAAGACCAATCATAATGTTAACAGAAAAAGACAGATCAAAACTTTGAAGGGAAGCTATCCACTTTCTGAAACATCACACATCTGTGTCAGTTTTCCAAGGCTGCTATTGAACAAATCACCACATAAAGACACCTGTGCCAAACAGGATGGCCTGAATTCAATTCCTGGGACCCCTAGGGTGGAAGGAGAGACCCAACAACTCCTGTAAGTTGTCATCTGACTTCCACATATGGTACATGCACACCTCCCCAACCGCCCCCCGCCCCATCTCTAAAGGTTTGAGCTCTAGATGTCAGCTGGGATCCCCTACAGAACCTTTTGCCTCTTGACGCTTCTGTGGTGAGTGGCAGACGTGGTAGCCACGTCCCTCAAGCTTCAGACCCTATGGCTTCTTGTGTCTCTTCTAAGGGTCACTCACTGGATGTAGGTGTTTCTTAGACAACCCATCTCATCTATAGATCCTTTACTCTGTACAGATGCTTTTTCCAGAGAAGATTTCATTTGGGGGGGGTCTAGGTATTAGGGTGAGGACATATCTTTTTGGGAAGCCACCATTTAATCTCCCACAGAAATCACATCTTGTGAACATGGAATAAACGGTTCCTTAAAAGAGCTGTTGGTAAGCAGTAAGATAACAGAGGTGAGTTCTTCCTATTAAAATCCCTTCCCTTGGGGCTGGGCATGGAGACACCTGCCTTCAATCCCAGCACTTAGGTGAATCTCTGTGATTTCAAGACCAACCTGACCTACATATCTAGTTTCAGGACAACTAGGGAGACAGAATACAAAGATCACATCTTACTCTCCTACCCTCTCCCAAAAATACACTCTTCTCTACCTCTATTTAGATAATGGCACCTGGACTATTTAAGGTCTTTGGTAGATCTCTACAGATGTCACTGTGTCCCTGGAGGTAGGACTTGCGGCTGTCACCGTTTTATTGACTTTAAAGGTATGTGCCTTGAGGTAACCTAAAACTCACACATGACCTCTCTGCACATTCATGGTCCCACTAGCAACTGTAACTGTTCGATGCTTCCAACTCATGCTTTTGTTCTTGGCTGTTTCAAATACTACCTGCCTTGGCAGACACAGGGCACAGGTCCCTCCCCACGCTTTCTTCATCTACTCTTTCCCACTTTGCTGCTCATACATACAAGAAAGGCACCTGCAAATGAGGAGAGGACTGTACAATACATGCTCAAAAAAATTCTACCCACTAAGAGCTCTGTCTCTTCCATTAAGTCCTGTAAGCTCCTTTATCACTAAGGGAATGTGCTTCTAGATGCCTTAGATTCAGAGTCACAAAATCAAGCAACATCAGGGTTGAAGACAGGTCCACAGTTATGTAGTTGTTTGTCTTATTTTATTAAGTGGGTTTTTTGTTTGTTTTTTGTTTTTGTGTGTGTGTGTTTTGTTTTGTTTTGTTTTTGAGATAAGGTCTCCTGTGGTCCAGACTAGCCTCGAAGTCCCTATGCATGGAAATGCTGGAAACAGACGCCCACATTAAGGGTCTGAAGCGCTTCCATCTCACAGGCACTTCTGAGTCACATATGCAATTGACTCGGCACCATTCCTCACCCGCTGCTCCAGAAACTGGCTAAACAAGGAACCGGCTAAATGGTTACTCACGGGAACCCCATACAGGAACCAGCTAACTGACCTTTACCCAACCTTCCTCACCCTCGCACCTGAGGATGTTTTCACCTGACTGTTCCAGTTTTACCACTCCCCCCTCCCCGCCCCATTCACCTCCTTACTGCTTAAAACCCCTTGACAATAAACCCCTTGACAGTAAACAGACCTTGGCAACGGTTTTGCTTGGTCTTGCTCCTTTGTCTCGCCCATTCCCCTAATCTTTCAGGCCGCATCCCCCTCGGACCCATGAATAACTGAGTCCCGAGGAGGGACTGGACACGGAAAGATGACCTCAAACTCAGCAGTTGGCTAAACTGGCTAGCCACTGACTCTAAGAACCTGCCTGTTTGCACCCCTAGCTCGGGCATTACAGACCTATCCACCACAGCCTGCTTTGGATCCAAATTCAGATCCTCCTGCTCATTCAGTGAGCATTTAACCAACTGTGCCATCTCCTAAGTCCCCTGGTCTTGATACCTGGTCTTCCTGCCTCTATCTGCCAAGTTTTGGGATTACAAGCAGGGACCACCATGCTCAATAGATTAGGTCATTTTTGAAACAAGAAGATAAAAGTCCTAAGGAGATCACTGAAAGATCTGCGATCATGCTGAAGACAACAGTTAGGATAGAGTCCAGGTCAACTGAAGCTCAGATAAGTGCTTGTTGCACACCATGCTGTATGTGGCATCAAAAGAGACACACACCTCAATCTTGCTATGCTTGCCATGACTCCATGGTGACATCTAAGGAGGCTGGTAACTCAAAGAATAGCGTTGGTGACCATCTGAGTTTCGCTTGCTGTGATAAAACATCATGACCAAAAGCAAGCTGGGCAGGAAAGGGTTTTATTCTCCTTATAGCTTATAAGTCCATCACTGAGGGAAACCAGGGCAGGATTTCTGGGCAGGAACTTAAAGGCACGGAAGCAGAAGCGTTTAGGAGTACTACTTTCTAGCTTTCTCTGCCTGCTTCCTTATTTACCCCAGGACCGCCTTGTGGAGAGCTTTTTGGGATACCACCTTGGCAGGTACCTGACATTGGCGAAGGACAAGGAAATGGGCTGCCAGCCAGGAATCTGACATTAGGGCATGACAAAGAAGTAAGTCCAGGCAGGAATCTGACATTAAGGTGGGACAAAGAAGCAGGCTTCAGGCATGATTATGACTTTAGGCTAGGACAAGGAAGTAGGCTCAGACATCCAGATCATCCTTAGAAACAGAGATCACCGGAGTGATCACGGGACTTTGTGTTTATTGTCTTGCTTTAATCCTCATTGTACTACTCACCCTTAATACCTGCATGTAATTAAAATGGTATAAAAGTGGATTGGAAAAAAAGAAACCCGCCTTCAGCTCAGAATTGGCTGAGGCCATGCTGCAGTTTTGTCCAATTGTCTTTTTTCTTTTCAATCCTCACTCCTGCGTTGGAGACCCTGTTGACTGACTGAGCTGGCTTGGTCACCACCTGTCTAGGAGTGACACTGTCCACAAGTGAGCTGGTCCTTCCTACTGTATTCATCAATCAAGAAAAAACACTGCAGGGGGCTGGTGAGATGGTTCAGTGGTTAAGAGCACTGACTGTGCTTCCAAAGGTTCTGAGTTCAAATCCCAGCACCCACATGGTGGCTCACAACCATCTGTAACGAGATCTGATGCCCTGCTCTGGAGTGTTGTAAGACAGCTACAGTGTACTCAGATGTAATAAATAAACAAATCTTAAAAAAAAAAAAAAAAAAAAAAAAAAAAAAACACAACCCTTTGGTTGGCTTTCTCTACTTTAAAAAAAAAAAAAGAAAGAAAAAAGAAAAAACACTGCAGGCTTGCCCACTGGCCAATCTGGTGGAGGCATTTTCTCAACTGAATTTCCATGTTTCAAAATGACTTTAGCTTCTGTCAGACTGACAAGAAACTGGCCAGCACCTTGATGTTGACTGAATCTGAATATGGGTTTCCTGCCCATGGCTGTCTGAACTCATGTAGCAGTTCATGTACTACATGTCAGTACTGTAGCAGAACTAACAGATTAAGTAGTACCTGTAAAACTGCATGGCTTTGCAGTCACCCTGCTCAGTTCCCGATTCTTCACCACCTTTTTTTTTTTTTTTTTTTTTTCTTTTTCTTTTTTTTTTTCGAGACAGGGTTTTTCTATGTAGCCCCGGCTGTCCTGGTACTCACTCTGTAGACCAGGCTGGCCTCGAACTCAGAAATCTGCCTGCCTCTGCCTCCCAAGTGCTGGGATTACAGGCGTGCGCCACCACCGCCCGGCAAAGAATGTTTCTTTTTGTTGTTGTTGTTGTTTTGTTTTTTTGAGACAGGGTTTCCCTGTATAGCCCTGGCTGTCCTGGCACTCACTCTGTAGACCAGGCTGGCCTCGAACTCAGAAATCCGCCTGCCTCTGCCTCCCAAGTGCTAGGATTACAGGCGTGCGCCACCACCGCCCGGCTTCTTCACCACCTTTTTATAGGAAAGGGAGAAGAACTGAAAGAAACATGCCATGTTATGGGGCTCAAAAAAATGCCTGGTTGTTACCATTTGAAGCCAAAGAACTCCTGAGAGAGAAAGCAAGTCTCCTAATTTTCCGGGGCTTAACTCTAAAATTAAGCAGGTATCCAAGATCAGTAATGATAGCCTTAGGAACAAACTTGGTTTTGCTTAAAAGTCATCACTATCTAGAAAATGAAGTGTCATCTCTTAGGAAGAGTAAAGCTACCTCCTAGTAAATGAGAAAGGCATTTTCTGGTTGATGCAGAGAGAGAAAAAGACCCAGATGGTGGATCCTTTTGGCATAGACTTCTCTGCTCCGGCTGTCTAATACACTTCCTTGCTGAGTTAATTCTGCTTCTATCTTGCTTCTATCTAACCATCAAGGAAGTTTGCTTGTTTAGGGGGTGGGAGAGAAAAACAAAGGACTTTCATCTAAAGCATTCCCGCCTTCCTCCTGTGGATTAAAAGAAGTAACCAAAATGACCTGGGTCCTTTGGTGGGGAATGTCTCAAAAATAGGTCCTCTGAAGGGGTCAAAAGAAACCCTTCCTTGGGAACAGGATAGGACCCCAGACTCTGGTGGGCCTATTACCTGGGCCAGAAGTGATGCCTAAAAAAGGTTCACAATTTATTTTAAAACAGGTTTTGGCATGTAGGAGGGAGCATGTTGCATTTCTGCAGGCTGCAGAGTGAGTCCCCCGGGCTTGCCGCCCTGTCTTCTTTCATGAGGAATCCCTGCCAATCTAGGATCTGTGAACTGCTTCTGCCAGCCAATCTCTAATTTAGCATATGTACAAAGCCAATTTTTGGACACCAAGATGGGGCCTGGCACCTCTGCAGCTCTCTGTGTTTGCAACGTTTCCAGTGAAATACGAACAGCTAGCAGGGTAGAAACAAACCACATGGAAAAGGCTTTCTAAATTCACAGATAAACAGTGTGTGTGTGTGTGTGTGTGTGTGTGTGTGTGCGCGCAAGTGTATGTGTGTACGCACACTCTCAAGAGTCCATGTACTGTGTGCATGGGTGCATTGTGTATTCGAGTGTATGTATATGTGCGTGTGTGTCTGTGCAAATGTACATGCGTGTGCATGCATTTGTGTGTGTGTGCATTTCTGTGTGAGTGTGTGAATGTGTGTGCTCGAGTCCATGCATCATTTGTGTGTATTTATGTGTGCATGTGTGTATTCGAGTGTATGTACATGTGTGTGTGTGCATTTGTGAGTGTATGAGTGTGTGCTCTTATGTGTCTGTGTATGTGTATACTTGTAGGCGTGTGTGTGTGTGTGTGTGTGTGTGTGTGTGTGTGTGTTCGTTCTGCTTCCCAACATAAGCTTACCCCATGCCTTCCCTTGTGGTTGTTTCATTTAGATTTTTCAATCTGGGATGTACTTAGCAAAAGCCAGCACTGACAAAGATAAACCCTGCTCCCCACTGAGAACATCTGATTTTTAAAATGTAAAAATGCTGCTCTTTACAGAATAGGACATTTCCCTTTTAATGAGTTTCAAGATACACCCAAATAATTTGCAACTAGCAAATGACACTGTTTCAGAGTACTTAGCAATAATACACACACACACACACACACACACACACACACACACCAATCTGATGAGAAGCTCAAGCTAGTGGAACCTACAGTTTGGGGGACAAAATGGGGGCTGCTTCTAAGGAGACAGCTGTCACAGTCATGGGGAAACTTGCCTACCCTTAGGCTCGTAGCATGATATTCCCCAGATAACCTGCCCCTGCAGTGCGTTTGTTTGATGGATTATTTGAGAACAACATTTTGGCTTCTTCTTATGTACATATGAAATAGAATCTGAGTTAAGGTGAAGTAGAATCACATTGGTTTCTTCCCAAAGGCCAAATTCTGGTATTTTGTTGTGATCTCTACCCTGCTTCCCAAGTGAGCCACCAGAGTGAGCAGACCCTCCCAAGCAATAGGGCACCCTGACATCTAGAGC
>OZ030013.1:2600000-2612500 GCA_964023405.1 Apodemus agrarius
GTAGTGACTATTTAATACAATTATACGTTAATATGTTCATATATATGACAGATGGTGATAGAGAAAGGGTAAGAGTTCCTTCCTCTTTCTACAGAGATGAAGTCCATGGGAACCTTTAAAAGGGAAATGAAGAAACGGGTGATAAACAGCAGAGAGGGCCTGCAAGCGTCACCTTTACGGGCATGGAGCTCTTGTGGTTAATTTTATGTGATGAGTGGACTGGGCTAGTGGCCAGATCACTGATAAAATATTATCTCTAGGTGTGTCTCTGGGGGAGGTCTTGGAAGAGATTAGCGTTTCTTTCACCAGTGTGGGTGGGCATCACCCAATCTACTAAAGGCTGAGAACAAGGAAAATGGTGAATTTCTCTCTCCTTCAGCCGGACACCAGTCCTTTTCTGCCTCTAGCCACTGAAGTCCTGGTTCTCTGACTTTGGGCTCTGCTTGAATGACTAGTGCCTTGTTTAGATTTCTTTAGCCTACAGACACTAGATCACAGAATTTCTCAGCCTCTGTGATGCTCTGAGCCATGTTCCAAAACTCCTTCCTTACATAACCTCAGATTATGTAATCCCAATGTCTGTCTGTCTGTCTCTGTCTGTCTCTCCTTTCTCTCTCTCTCTCTCTCTCTCTCTCTCTCTCTCTCTCTCTCTCTCTCTCTCCCTCTCTCCCCATGTGTGTCTATATGTGTCTGTGTACCTGTGTGTCTACCTGTGTGTGTGTGTCTGTGTATGTGTCTGTCTATATGTATGTATGTCTGTATTCAGAGACCAGGCTTTCAATAGCTCTTTGTTGTTGCTGTTAGAGATTTATGTGTATGTGTGTAAGTATGTCACATGTATACAGGTCCCTGAGAGGCCAGAGGGTATCGGATCCCCTGGAGCTGGAGCTCCTGACAGCCATACAGTATGGGTCCTGGGTGCTAGGATCCAAACACAGCTTCTCTCAAAGTCAGTACGTGCTCGTGCTCGTATTTCTGAGCTCTCTCTCATATTCTCTCTCTCTCTCTCTCTCTCTCTCTCTCTCTCTCTCTCTCTCTCTCTCTCTCTCTCTCTCCAGCCCTGGCCCTACCATCTTTAATCTGCAATGCCCAAATTCATATTCTCCCCCCCCCAGCAATGAGCCTAATGAGGTACCAAGGACATAGAAGTGTCTAAGGTCAGCCTTAGAAGTTACATATGTAGTTACCAAACTCAACTCCAAGGTGATAATAACTGAGGAATGTAGCTGTATGCCAAAAGGAAGAGAAACTGGGTTTGCTGACCTCTATTACATAAATTCTTATATATGACCATACTGTCGTACAAGAATAAGAATCCAGATATGTCAGTTTTAACAGTGACAACATTTTCAATGTTTTCTCAGTTGTGTCCTCTCAATCACACACCCTTCTAACACACACACACACACACACACACACACACACACACACACATTTTTAGTTTTTTGAGACAGGGTTTCTCTGTGTAACCCTGGCTGTCCTGGAACTCACTCTGTAGACCAGGCTGGCCTCAGAACTCAGAAATCCCCTGCCTCTGCCTCCCAAGTGCTGGGATTACAGGCGTGCGCCACCACAGCCCGGCTAAGATAAATATATATTAAATAAACAATTTCTTCCTCCAAGGATATCCAATACAATCTGATACATTTTTAAGGGAACATATTATGGTCACAGTGAAAATTATCCATGGTGGGAAATAGTTATCAAGGATAAATCCAGGTTCCATAAAATAGAATTTGGCTAAGAGCTGACAAGCCTGAGAAAGAATGAGCAGTTGCCGACGTATTAGCAACTCTACTGTTATGCATATCTTTGCTTAAGCACTATCCCATTATCAGTAGGTGAGAGGAAAAAGAAAATCCTACCTGTAGCATTCCTTCAGCTTCCCTCCCAATTCCTGAGAAACCTCAGCCAGCAGGAGTTAGGAAGGATTAGGCCTTTTTTGATCTTCCCCGGTGGCTGTCGAGTCAGGCCAATGTAACAAAACACCAAGGTCTAGGTGGCTTAGTAACAAAAAAAAAAAACACCGAATCTCACAGTTCTGTAGTCTGGGAAATCCAAAACCAAAGCACCAGCAGGTTTGATGTCTGGTGAAGACCCTCTCCCTGATTCAAGGACGGTGCCTACCCACAGTTTTCTAATAGGGAAGAGGGGACAACAAACTCTAGAATCTCTTTTATCAGGACACTAACCTCATTTACAAGGGCACTTCCTGCCTGAGGACTACCAGCAAAAGCAAAGGCAAGACCTTTGGGGGTCACTCCCAAGCATAAGCAACCTGAAGCGGCTGGGTATCAGGCACATATCTTAATCTCAAGGAGGCAGAGGCACATGGAGCTCTGTAACTTTCTAGCCAGCTTGATCAATACAGAAAGTTCCAGGCCAATCAATGCTATAAAGTGAGCCCCTGTTTACAAAAAAAGAAATCCAGCATCCTCAAAATCATATTTGCAGCCTGCCCCCCTCCCCGCTTTCATTTTTTGAAACCAGGTCTCATGTAGCCCAGGACAGATTCAAACTCACTAAGTATCCCAGGCTGGCCTCAAGCTCTTGATCTTCCTGCCTCCACAACCCAAGTACTGTGGGTCACTGCTAGTAGAATTGATATCTGGGCTAGACCAAGGTAGACTAAAAGATGGTGGGCACCACCTCTGCTGTCGTTCTGCTCTAGGTTGACTGTTGTCATCCATCCCTAATCCATGATCTAAAATGAAATATCCAGTGTGATAGCTTCCGAACATGTGCACTGCCTTTGAGAAGAGCCCTTGTGAATAACGTTATGAGAGACTCCGAAAAGTTCTCAGAGGAAGGCGAAAGAAAAATCTCTTCTCTGCAAACTATTTGAAATAGATAGGTGCTAGCAGCAAGGCTGGCAGGTAGCAGGGTGGGGGTGGGGGGATGGGGTGGTTAGGGGCCTGGAATGTGGGGGTCACGGTGACAACCTAAGTAAGTACCAGCAGTTCATAGTGCTACCATGTTATTGCCAAAGACTGGGAGACAAAGGGGCAGCCCTGTGGCCTAGAGAACTTACACTAACATATATTATGTGCTTTCTACATGGCAGGCACCATTTCGGTGTTGAATGGACGCCTATTAATTGAATCCTCATACCTTCTGTATATTTACAGTCAGCAACAGAGACAAAATCCAAAATCACTCAACTGCCTCCTGATCCCACCCTCATCCCATTAGTACATAGTGCATATGGAGGCCCATGAGCATTGACTGCAGTACCAACTACTGAGTGGCCCCTGGTGGTGGTCTGTGGTCCACTAACAAAGGCCAGTACAAAGCATCCCAGAAATCCAAAGTATTCTGTAATTTGACCTGGTCTCACTAAGGTCAGTATCTCTAGCAAATGGAGAAGAAAAGATGGCTTTATTTATTTATGTATTTATTTATTTATTAATTAAGAGATAATATGACAAAAACATTTTGACACAGAATTTTAAGGCAGAAACTATGCTGCCTGTATTGCTCCTAAAAGAAAAGGAAGCCACAGCATTTCTTCCTATCAGGATGCAACCAGGATGGAACCAGAGAAGCCAAGGGACATGTAGAAAATGCTCAAGTTCACAATCTGGCCAATCCTCTGGGTGTTCAGGAAACAGAGTTGAGACAGTTCCAGGATTCAGTGCGACAGCCTTAGTGTTCCCCGGGTCCCTCCTCATCTCCCTGACCCCCAAGGCTGTCATCATCCTCGGATATACACCCCTAATCCAGTGGCTTATGTTGTTATTTACCTTTTCACTATTCACAGCAGTTGTGCTGAGGACAGGGGGGGTCCCCCTTTTGAGCGACACCCTACCTAGTCCCGACATGGCATCTGAAAACCAGAAGTGTGCAGCAATCACTCTAAGACTTACACAAGACCTGCCCACAAATGCTAGGCATGACAGTGATCAACTTTAATCCCAGCATTCAGGAGGCAGAAGCAGATGGATCTAAGGTTGAGGCCACCCTGGTCTATAGACCAAGTTCCAGGACACCCAAAGCTACACAGAGGAGCATTCTATCACTGGGGCTTTATGCGAAGCCACAAGCCTAGGCTTTTTTTTTCCCTAAACAACATAGCATCTCCACTGAAACACCACTGTACTTAAGACCACAAGAAAAGTGAATTTCTACAATTCTGTAATCCCAAACCTCTACATGTTGTCTATGAATTATTACAGTGCAAAGGGCTCTGGACATCTGTGGCTTCTCTAATAGACGTAAGTCCTCAAACCCATAACAATACAACAGCAAACCCTAGAGTTTGGGAAGCCATAATGGTATGGACTTTCGGGTGGTATCTGGAATCTCTTTCATGCCTTCCCTCCCCCCAAAGCAGGGCTGATCATATCACACCATGGGGTCAGTAAACAGAGACACGGGCTTTGGCTTGAGTTTCATGGTCAGCTGCTAAACCTACTGCACAAGTTTTGGTTTTCAGAGTGTTTCCATTTAGGAGTAGAAGCTGGAGTACTATGGGCTCACAGCACTCTCTTCCTGGAGGTTTGAAAGACACACTGGCCAGTGGGACAACGCCACCTTGTCACTAAAAGGGTGATTCTCCTCTAGAGCCATCTCGTGGCACTTCTGTTTCTCCGAAGGCTTCACTGAGGCCTGTGGCCTCTCAGATATATCCCGCATAACAAAATGTAACAGCCCCTTGGAAACCTGGGTCTGGAGCTGTGGGCCTGCCTGTTTGTTCCGTGGATGTTTAAAAACCAGCTCCGGCAGGACCCCACGGGGCAGCCTGCTTCAAAGGGCGGCTGGAAGGTTGTGTGGAGATGGAGCACAGCACCTGTGCCCAGGGCTATCAGGCCTATCTTGAAAACAGCAGAGAGCTTGTGCCCTGGGTTCCCAACAGGCAGCTAATTTTGCCTGCCATTTTTAGTCTTCCTCTGGCTCCAGTTGCTTCTCGGCTTCCTCTTTTGCCTCAGATGGGCAGGTTTCCAGAGCTGTCAGATTTTCTTCTGCCCAAGTTAACAGGGACATTGATTTTGGAGGAAGGCAGGCCCTCCCTCCCACCCTCGTCCTTGCCCAGCTCCTGGCTGGGCCTCGCCAACGCTATGGCATTGTCTGGTTTTATTAGTACTGCCTGGCTGAGGCCTCCCTTCCCAGGTGGCCCTGGTGGCTCCGGCTTCCTCTACTTGGCATGTTGACATGCATTTTTGGTCTCCCAGGGAGAGACTGCTTACCTGGATAATGGGCACTTGACCCTCTGGTTCCCAAAGTGGACTTGTGTACCACAGCAGGACTTGCATCTGTTTTCACGACAATCGCCAGGAGGGAGTCATAGCAATGTGCCCTTGCTCGGATGGCTCTGAGACTGATGGAAATCAGGTCACTTTAGGGGTTCTAATGGCTCTCAATATGGGGATCCTAGAGGCTCTACTGTATCTATGGAGGACATCGTGTCCCTTTCAGAGCTGAAGCATAGCTCTTCCGAACTTCTTCATTGGGCATAGAATTGCAGGTTGTCTGTTTCGCTGAAGAATTTGCCCATGAAGACAGGAAGTAGACATTTACAGAGGAAACTATAAAGGCCTTCAATGGAAAAAAAAAACACAACAAAACAACAGCAGCAAAAACATTGTTGCCCACAGTAGAGATAGAAAAGTAGGTTTGGAGGAAAGAAAGTTTTCTTGTGTGACACACATGACCCCGTCTCCTCCTCTTTCCATTCTGACCATAGTGACAGCCTGCACATGGCCCACCTGTCCCCTCTTGGCCAACTCTAACCTGCCTTTAATATGCATTTTTCTTTTTGAGACAGTTTTACTATATAGCAAACACTGGCCTGAAATTCCCAGTCCTTCTTGTTCCCAAATGCAGGCATTGCAAGTCTGCAACAACATTGTGCCTGGTTCAGAATCGTATTTCTATGTTATCTATGTCTGCTGCTTGGCCTTACTCTCCACCATCTTAGAATACATCCAAAAGTCCTTATTATGTGGCTCATGGCTCTACCTCTCCCAGCTCCTGCCTTCCTCCTGAGTCTCCCATGTCCCTGAGAACTAGGTTCTCCAGCACATATCTTTATCAAGCTCTTCTCTGCCCCTGGGCATTCGAATCTGCCTCTCATCCCTCTACAACCCACCCCAGACCCCCAGACCCTTGCTCAAATGTCACATGCACAGAATGATTCTCTAGCAGGAGTCCTGTTTTCTGTCTTCGTTGCATTTTGCATTGTATGTTCTCATCACTATTACAAGCTGACTACTGCGTGTGCATCTGGGTGCACAACTGGCCTCGTGTCTACTACACCAGCCAGGAGAGCCTCCAGAAGGGGTCCAATACTTAAGTTGCTTACAGTACAGGGACAACCCCCTGTTGCCACATGGTGGCTGCTCAATCCTTATTTGATGATTCACAGAGCAGAGCGGCTGTCTACCTAGCTGGTGTGCCTTTCCTACTAACAGTGTTACTTCTGCGCAAGGAAGCCCTGTTACTCCAACATAGAACAGACATTCTCACTTGCCTGGGATGTTCTTGAGAATCCTGAACTTACATGACTGATGACTAGGACAAGGTCCCTATTCCCTGAAGCCAAGTTGGCTGGGCGACTTCATCTGGCCTCACGTTTCTCCCCAAAGCTCCTGTATGATGGCAGACTGGCATGTCTTCCCTGACTTCTCATGTTGGCCAAGATGAATGTGCCACATTGGTGATAATGTCAGTAAACTCTGAGGCTGCCAAGGAGTAAGGCAAGTGAGGGCCAAGAGGAAACCGGGGCGCAAACACTCAAGCCCGGGAAATTGTCTCATTAAGAGAGGTGCCAGCCGCCACACCCTGGATGGAAGGGGCATAATTGCTGGAAACAGCTAATCACTAACAGCCCGACAGCTCCGGGCCTATAGCCCTTTTCTTCACTTCAGGATCTGTGTCCCACCCCCTTCCTCCAGAGGGGAAAAGGTGCCAAAAAAGGAAGCCAGGCATGAAGACAGGGCTCCTGCCTCATACACAGGGAATTCTTTCCCTCGGGCTTTCCCAAGATATGTCGGGAAGCATCCTTTATTGCTAAGCTTGAAATTCCAATGCATCTACCCAAGCAAAGTTCTCTGAACCCCAGAGAAGTGATCAGAACCCAGCTTGGCAGACAATGGTTTTCTGAGTGACAGTGGCCTTTCCCAAGAGGGGTACCTCATAAAAGTAGCCCCTGCCTTTGTGGGGGAAGGGGAGTTATATATGCGGACATAAACTAAACATCTCTTGGGGAGACTCCACAGAATAAGTGACCCACAAAATAAACAAAATAAAGGCCCTTGTAGATGTGTTGCTTTTGGGTTTTTGTTTGTTTGACTGGTTTGGCTTTTGGTTGGTTGGTTGTTTACTTTGGAGTTTTGGGGGGTTTGTTTGTTTGTTTTTGCTGTAATGGGGGCTTCCTACGTGCTGAGCGAGGTTCTACCACTGAGCCACTTTCTCAGCCATTTCATTGTTAAATTACATTTATTGCAAGTGTTATTTATGATAACTCACTGAAATAAGTGACTAGCTCCATCAAGTAAATGCCCAAATATTTAAACAGAAAGTACCACAGTGCTCCAGGAGAATATGCCTGTTCAAAGTTACAAGCACAGGGACTGGAGACAACTCAGTGCTTATAGCGATTGCCATGGAATAATGAGCCCATACTGGAGCTCAAATCCCCAGAACCCACATAAAACGCCAATTGGGCATGGCAGCCACCTATAACTCCAGGTTTTCGAAGATGAAAACAGAAATCCCTGGAACAAACAGATGAGCTAGACTAGAGTTACTGAGGTGCTCAGGGTTCTGACCTTCAAAGTCAAAAGTGCTAAGTCATGTGGAGACAGGTATGCCACAGTCTCTGAAAAATAAAGGTTTTTATAATCCTCTTTTTTGCATGGGGGTGCATGCATAGGTGCACCTCTCTTTGTGTAAGCATATATCTATGTAGGTGCGAGCAGAGGTCTCTTTCATTGAACCTGAAGTCCACTGCTTATAGTACACTCGCTGGTCAGCCAGCTCCCAGAATCCACCTGTCCCCACCCCATCCCTGCCCCCTCCCAGTACTGGGGTTCCAAGCATGAGAGGCCATGCCTGACTTTTACATGGTTTTATACTATGAATTTGACTTCAAGTCCTCATACTTATATAGCAAACATTATTACCCACTGAGTGGTCTCCCAAGCCCTTCCGTAAAATACTTTGACAATATATAGCAAAAGCCATAAATGGGGCTGGAACGATGGCTCAGTGGTTAAAAGCACTGTCAGAGAACCCAAATTTAGTTCTCAGCACCCATATCTGGTAGCTCCAGGAGATCTTACACCCTCTTCTGGCTTCCACAGACACCCTCCCACACACACATACACACATGTGGCATATAGTCACACATACATGTATATGAACAAAAATAAGACAAAATTTAAAAGTCATAAAAATGTTTCTATTTATTGATATGGTAATCCCAATTTAACAAATATATTCTAAAAGAAGTGGTCAGGCACACTGGTCTACACTGTGGATTCCAGCACTGGGAAAGTGGAGACAGGAAGTCAAGGAAGGCAAGGCCATTTCAGCTACATGGTGAGGTGCAGGCCAGCCAGGGCTAAAACTTAGATATACAAAGTTCCTTATTGTGAAATGTATTGAAATTCATTATGTTATAAACTATAGTAAAAAGTAGATACAATTTATATATCCTCAACAGCTGGAGAATGGGTAACTAAATGGTTAATGCAAGTGAAAACATTTGATGTTTATTATTCATCTATTAAGGTAACAGAGATTCTTGCAGCAATTTAAAAAGTGAGGGCAGCTGGCAGGACAGCTTAGCGGGTAGAGGCACTTCACTAAGCCTGATCAAGTGAGTTCAATCCCACGTGAGGGAAGGAGAGAGGGACCCCCACAGTTGTCTGACTGCCACATATGTGCTATGGCACACTAAGCCTGATGAAGTGAGTTCAATCCCACGTGAGGGAAGGAGAGAGGGACCCCCCACAGTTGTCTGACTGCCACATATGTGCTATGGCACGTGCATATACAGACATATTAATTAAATGTAAAATATTTTTTAAAAGATACACTGTAAATAGTAAACCATGTAACCTTTATGGCTATAAGAAGATTAAGATAGCACAACAGGAATATATTAGAGAGAATTTCATGTGTAATTGGCAGACTCAGAATCATTTCCTTCCTCTAAAAGATTTTAAAAAAAAATTTTTTTTTTTTTGAGACAGGGTTTCTCTGTGTAGCCCTGGCTGTCCTGGAACTCAACTCTGTAGACCAGGCTGGCCTCGAACTCAGAAATCCACCTGCCTCTGCCTCCCAAGTGCTGGGATTAAAGGCATGCGCCACCACTGCCCGGCTCAGATTTTAAAATTATTATTATCTGTACTAGTTGGTTTTGTGTGTCAACTTGACACATGCTGGAGTTATCACAGAGAAAGAAGCTTCAGTTGGGGAAGTGCCTCCATGAGATCCAGCTGTGGGGCATTTTCTCAATTAGTGGTCAAGGGGGGAGGGCCCCTTGTGGGTGATACCACCTCTGGGCTGGTATTCTTGGGTTCTATTCTTGGCAGGCTGAGCAAGCCAAGGGAAACAAGCCAGTAAGAAACATCCCTCCATGGCCTCTGTATCAGCTCCTGCTTCCTGACCTGCTTGAGTTCCAGTCCTGATCTCCTTTGGTCATTAACAGCAATTTGGAACTGTAAGCTGAATAAACTCTTTCCTCCCCAGCTTGCTTCTTGGTCATGATGTTTGTGCAGGAATAGAAACCCTAAGACTGTTATTATTATTATTATTATTATTATTATTATTATTATTATTTTATTATTATTATTATTATTATTATTATTATTATTGTATGTATGCTTGTGTGTGTGTGTGTATGTATGACATGATGGGGGTACACATGCCACAGCATGTGTGTGAATGTCAAAGAAAACTTCGTAAAGTTGTTTACTCTCTCCAACATGTGGATCCAACTCAGGTTTTCAGGCTAGTATAGCTAGTGTTGTTTTATCAACAAGAGAGCTGAGCCACCTTGCAAGCCCTCCTTTTTTTTTTCATTTAAATTTTATTTTTATTTGTGGGTGTTTTGCCTGTATGTCTGTGTACCACATATGTGCTGAGCGCCCAAGGAGGTAAGAAGGAGGATGGCCTCGCCTCTGAAACTGGAGTCATCTTAACCGCAGAGCCATTTCTCCACATTCACTCCCAGCCCTCCTTTAAAAAATATTCTTTACTGCTGTTAAAAGCAATGAAAATTACAAACTTTAAGTATCTGACAAGACTTGTCTAGGAAAAATAAGGGCACCTGCTGGGTTGTTTTGATGATTAAATCAGTTAATGGGTGCAAATGCACCTAGGTGTGACCCTGGAGTGCTGGGAGGTGTCCCTCTCCTTCTCACCAGTCCCTCAGTCCCTCCGCCCAGCATCAGTATCCCGAGGGGGCAGGATCAACACTGGGCCTGTTGCTGTGCTTAGAGACCAACTTCCTGTCTGGCCCTCTCTCTCAGCAAGAGTGTTTACCTCCCTGTTCATTGTTTTTAACTTCAGGAGCTCCACAGGCTCTGGCCACTTATGCTTCCCAACTCTCTTCAAAATGAACTTCTCCTTTTCTCTTTGGTTAAGACAGTTTTTAAAAGCAATATTAACAGCAGAGCAGTTCTGTGAGATAAACAGAATCGCCAGCAATTCCAAAAAAAGGGGGAAGGGGTTTAAATACAGTGACCAGGGAGATGGCTGCACTGGTAAAGTGCTTCCTGCACAAGCACAAGGACCTGAACTTTGTGAAAAAGTCGGCCATGGTGGCAGAAATGAGAGGATCCTTGGGACTTGGTAGCCAGTGAGTCTAGCTGAATTCATGGGCTCCTGGTTTGGTAAGAGATACTGATCTTAAAAAGTAAGGTTGTCAATGATAAGGAAGACACTAGATGTCAAATTCTGTCACACATATGCACACACCTGCACATAGGAACACACACATGCATGATGACACACACACAAGCACACACACACACAAATAAGGCAGTGACTCAGATACTATGTATCCTCAACAATATTCTACACAATACTCAAAGATGGAAATAAAGCAATGGCTTAGATACTATGTATCTACAACAATTTCACAGTAACCAAAGATAAAATAAAGCAGTGACTCAGATACTATGTGTCTACAACAATATTCTTCACAGTAACCAAAGATGGGAATAACCAAAGTGTGATAGTGAGATCTCTATTACAGCAGCAAAACAGTACCTATAATCAGCTTTTCTGAGAGGAAAGCCTCATGATTGTGGAAACTGCAGTCCATGACTCGTGCTTTGGGCCTATGTTAGTGTCGTTGCTAATGATGAAGTCGGTGAAGTAAAGTGAAGTAAAATTGCCAACCTTATTGTCAGGAACCAAAAGAGAGAATGGGGAGAGGATAGAAATCCCACAGTTCTCATCCGACACATCCCTGCCATTCAAAATGTCTAGGCTCCTCACAATGCACAGTACCAAGTATCCAAGGCCCATCTGGGATACAGAGTAAGTTCGAGGCCAGCCTAGATAGTGTAGTGACACCCAGACTCAAAGTAAAAAGAAGCTAGTGAAAGGATGAGGTTGCAGGCTAGGAATCACCCGTGCCTGAGTCTTGGGCGACCCCAAAGGAGCAGAGGTTTGGTCCACTCTTTGTTGGCCTGGAAGTGTGCGCACATCACACCCGCCTCCAGGGTCCGGCTGCAAGCCTCGGGCTGGGAGTGTCCCTGGACGAGCGCAGTTGGGGCTGGCAGGATCACTGCGGGGGCTGCGGGGCTCATGCCTGGGGGCACTCAGGTCCCCAACACCTACTCCTAGTGGGGGAGGGCAGGCTTTGAATACGTAATCCTGGCCCTGTAACAGGAAATGCTTAACAGGAATTACGTATGTGACGCTGTGCATAACCCTGGCGTGACCCTGTGCGTGGCAGCCACCTAAGCGGAAATGACTTAACCAGGTCCCATACAGCTTCTATAGGAAACTGGTTCTCAGAGAGCGAGTGGCTTGTGTAGGCGGGTTTTGCTGTAAATCTATAAAAAGCAGTCCTGTTTCTGACCCAGTGTTCACTGTCATCAACCCTGTGTGGAAGATGGCCGTGACCCCAGAGCTCTGGAATTAAAATCCTCTTGTTATTTGCATCAAGACTGTTTCTCATGAGTGATTGGGGTGACGGCTTCCAAGTGTGGGGTGCTGGGGTGCCCCCGTTTTTCTTTCGGGTCTTACACTAGAAGGATATAGCCGGGTGGCAAACTGCTTGCCAAACATGTTAGGCTCTAGATTCAATCCCCAGGACCACACTCAGACATGCACACAAATACAAACACCACTAAAACGTTTACCGTGATGTTTTACACACCTTACAACACTTCTTTAAAGCATACAGTGTTAATAATGGCAACCTTCCTCCAAGTTAAGTTAATACCTTAATACAACTTGTCAAGAACTATGCTGACATTTTAGCGAGAGTCCTTTCTGGAGGCAATACCTTAGTTTAGTAAAGGATGATGACTGTATAG